>CM074505.1:17989781-18031794 GCA_037389245.1 Oryzias sinensis | reverse complement strand
CCCCCCCTCAACGACCGCCTCCAGGCGGTCCGGGACGGCGATCCGGGTGGGCCCGGAAGAAGTCATCCAGGAGGGAACGGTCCTGAATCAAGGAGCGGGAGATCCACGAGCGCTCCTCTGGACCGTAACCCTCCCAGTCCACCAAATACTGAAAGCCGCAGCCCTGGCGGCGATTGTCCAAAATCCGACTGACAGAGAAGGCAGGGGCGTCGTCGATGACCCCGGCGGGAGGTGGGGAAGCGGAAGGCGGGCAAAGGGGACTATGCTGGAAGGGTTTAATTCGTGAGATATGGGAAAGATGGGTGTACCTTGAGAGCCGCCGGGTGCCACAGTCTGACGCAGGAGGGGTTGATTATCCTCTCGATGACGTAAGGGCCAATATAACGGGGTGCCAGTTTGTGGGAGGTAGCTTGAAGGGGAATATCCTGAGATGACAGCCAAACAGGCCCTTCCATTCTCTCACTAACAGTTTCCGACCCAGCATTACCGTTGTTTGGATCCACTGTGAGAGAGGAGATGATACACGACTGAGAACTGAGGGGTCCCCTAGAACATAGAGTTTACTCTGGAAGGGAACGTCTTGACCAACCACCTTCTCCACCTCCTTATGTATGGATGACCAGTAGCTCTGAACTTTGGGGCATTCCCAGAGCATATGTAGAAGGGTGCCTATAGCATCCTGACACTTCCAACAGGCAGATGTTTTTGATAATCCCACCTTATGCAGCCTGCTGGGTGTCCAGTAAATTATATGTAGGACCTTAAATTGAACCAATCTTGTTCGTAGTTCCCTTGATAGTTTTTTAATATTTTTAGTTATCCCATTCCATTCTGCCTCTGTAAAATTAATATTTAAATCAGTTTCCCAGGTTGTCTTGAGGGATAATGTATTGATGTCAGACATTGTCAAAAGCATCCTATAATAAGCTGCAGCTTCATGTCCACGTCTAAATGCCACCTTAATGTCCTCTATAATGTTGCAACTTGATGGGACTGTAGTGACGGAACCGAAAGTTGTTACTAACAAGTGCCGTAACTGCAGATATCTCCAGAAATCTTGGCAAGGTAAATTGAATTCCTGCTTTAGCTTTTCAAATGATTTGATTGTATTAGGAAGGTTGTTTTGTCTATGCAGAGTTTGGGATTATGCCAGATATCTGCAGCCAGATGAAGGTGTGGATCGAATTAAAGATTTTGGCCGCTTTTTCCCATATACACTTAAGATGTAACAGTAAGTGGGGAGCCAGATTAGTTGACAGACAGCTCAGTGGTGTCAGCGGGGAATTAGCCGCATTTTCTAGAGGAAATCAAGGGGGAGCTCTCTCAGGTGGTAAGAACCAATGTGCTAGATGCCTAAGAGAGAAGGCATAGTGATAATACAGTAAGTTAGGCATTCCAAGTCCGCCCCTTTCAACACTATTCTGCAGTTTCCTCAGGTGTAGCCTTGGTTTCTTATTGTTCCATATAAATAAATTACAAAGCTTATCAAACTGTTTAAAATATGTAACAGGGATATGAACTGGTAACGCTTGCAATAAATAGTTAAATTTGGGAGTGTAGACCATTTTAATTATATATACTTTACCCCACATAGAAAGATAAAGCTGAGACCACCGTTCTATGTCAATCTTCATTCTGTCTAGGAGGGGTTCAATGTTAATTTTTACCAAATTGGACAAATATGGTGGGAATGTTATACCTAGGTACTTAATTCCTCTTTCGGGCCATGAAAACATTCCAGTAGGAAAAAGAGTTTTTTGGGCAGTGGCTAGTTAGTGGGAGTGCCTCAGACTTAGTCCAGTTAACCTTGTAACCTGATAAAACAGAAAACCTGTTTATTATTGGGAGCAGTGAAGAGAGTGAATTACTTGGGTCTGACACTAGAAGGAGGATATCATCTGCATACAACATTAGTTTATGACAGCTTTGTCCTATTGCAATCCCTGGAAATCTGGGCTCTTTTCGTATGGCGGCCGCCAGCGGCTCCAAGGCAAGAGCAAAAAGGAGGGGAGAAAGAGGGTCACCTTGTCTGGTACCTCTTCTTAATTCAAACGGTGGCCCAATTATACTATTAGTAAGTATTGAAGCCTTAGGGTGTGTGTATTTGAGCCGAATCCATTTGATAAACCTTTCACTGAAGCCATAGCATTCTAAAGTACTAAACAAATACTGCCATTCGACCCTATCGAAAGCCTTTTCAGCATCCAATGAAATAGCTGCCATGGGGGATTTGCTATCCTTCACCGCCCACATAATGTCAATTAATCTTCTGATATTATTGGCAGAAGAACGAGAACGTATAAAACCAACCTGATCTGGGTGAACGAGGGAGGTGATAACTCTGTCTAGCCGATTGGCCAAAATCTTTGATAAGATTTTACTATCATAGGAGGTCAAACTAATAGGCCGGTAGCTTTTACAGTCAGATGGATCTTTATCTTTTTTTAGAATTAGTGTTATAATTGCTTCAGAGAGTGAGGGCGGAAGTATTTGTTTATCAAAAGATTCATTATAAGTTCTAAGCATTAAAGGTGCAAGTTCTTGTGGGAATTTTTAAAAAAAACTCAGCTTTGAAACCATCTAGTCCTGGAGCCTTACTTGTGGGAAGGTGTTTAATAACATCAACTACTTCCTCAATAGTAATAGGTCTGTCAAGACCTTCAAGTTGATCCTTGGTCACTTTAGGAAGGTGCAACTCTAACAGGAAAGCATCAATGTCATTTTTAGTGGCACATGATTCAGGACTGTAAAGCCCCCTGTAGAAATTACTAAATATCTGGTTTATTTTTTGCGGTTCAGAGAAAAGGTGACCCTTGTCGTCCTGAACTGCTGAAATGGTGCTCATGGCCTCCCTTTGCTTGATATATCTGGCTAAAAGCCTGCCTGCCTTATCTCCCTCTTCAAAATATTTTTGTCTGGCACGGAACAAACTAAATTCTGCCTTTTGTGATAGTATTGCATTAAATTTGTATTTTAACATGGTCAATTCGTTCAAATTTGTTGTAGAAGAGTCTTTTTTAAAGTTGGACTCTGTGATTTTAATTTGATTTTCAAGTTTTTGTAGCTTGGTAAGGTTTGATTTCTTTTTTGAAGAAGCATATTGGATTATGTGGCCTCTCAGGAAGGCCTTTAGGGCCTCCCAAGCAACTCCAGCTGAGGGGGCTGTAGGTATATTGGTTTCTATGTACAAGTTAATTTGGGATCTGATGTATTTGCAAAATGTTTCCTCTAATAAAAGGCTGGAGTTCAGTCTCCATCTAGGCATTCTAACCGAACAATTAAAGGCCTGCATGCTGAGATATATAGGGCTGTGATCTGATAGAACTATGTTGCCAATATTACTAGATGCAACAGCTGGCACTAGGGACTGAGACACCAAGAAGAAATCTATTCTTGAGAATGACCCGTGGGATGTGAATAGAAAGTATAGTCCCTTCCAGATGGATTTTGTAAACGCCAGATATCTACCAAGGAGCATGCCTCAGACATTCCCCTCAGCGCTGTAACTGCCTTTGAGGTGCGTGAAAGTCTAGAGCTTCGGTCTAGGATCGGGTCCATTACCTCATTAAAATCTCCGCCCATGATAATTGGATGGTCACCCATCTCCATTAATTTATTTTTCAAAAGCCCAAAAAATGAAGGATCATCCACATTGGGTGCATAGATATTAACCAGAATCACTTTGTTACCTTATATGTCACATAACATTAATAACATTCGACCTGTTTCGTCCTTACTCTGCTTTATACATTGAAATTGTAACCGTTTGTTAATTAATGTAGTCACTCCTTTACTTTTAGTTCTCCCACTGTTTTAACCCACAAAGCCCACCCAACCAGTACAAAGTTTTTGTGATTCCTTAGGAGGCAGATGTGTCTCCTGGATAAAAACAATGTCGCATTTTTTAGATTTAATAAATGATATTTTCCTCCTCTTCACAGTGTTGTTAAGGCCCTTGACATTCCAGCTCATCAAGCTTAGGTTATTCATATGTGAACATGTAACAGACAGATGTGCATTGAGTAATGCTATACCCCAATAAGCATCTGCATTGTGTTGGCATCAAAAAATGAAATAAAACATTAAGAAAAAAAAAATAAAATCCTGTCAAAACAAAACTCTGTGTAACCAGACAACTACAGTTCCCTCACTTTGGTCCGTGAACATACACCTAACCTTAGCTGCTGTTAAGCGCCACGCCCTCCCATGCTGAGCAGCTAGAACAATAACAGTGCAACCTTGAACTTAAACAGCATGAATATCAGAACATTTTCCCACTAAAGTATGGAAAATAAGGAAAAGAAAAAGGAACTTAACAAAATTATTTTAGTCTGGCACATGTCTAACAAGGAAAAGACCTTCTACCGACTCCAGAAAAATGAAAGATGATCAGTTTTCTCACATCAAGTTTCGTCCAGCCCCCCCCCCCCCCCCCCCCAAAAAAAAGAAAGTTCTGAATGTAAAATAGATCACGTTATGGTCTAATGATCCAGGCAAGCAGCCAATTATTGATTTTACCTTCTTTTCTGTTTGTTTTGGGATCTTTCCTCTCCCCCATTGCATGGTCCTTCCAAAAATAAAGATAAATATAAAAAAGCAGACCGGATTAATCCAGAGAGGTGATGAAGGCCAAGGCCTCTTTGTGGTCTTCAAACCGGCGGGATCCTTGAGGTGCTTTTACCATCATCACCGCTGGGTAATTCAGAGAGAAAAGGATGTTTTTCTCATGTAGAAACTTCTTGCATTCTCTGAACTTCATCCGTCTGTCGCTCAGCAGCTTGGAGTAGTCGGCAAACACCATGATGCGGCGCCGTTCCCAGGTGACGGTGCCCATCTTTCGTACTGCTTCAGCGATGCGGTCCCGGTCCTGAAACCTCAGAAACTTGGCTATGATGGGTCTGGGTCGAGGTGCCTGGCTCTCCTCACCTCTTCCAGGGCTGGATCCGAGTCTGTGCGCTCTTTCAATCTCCAGTCCCTTTGGAAAGTTAATGTTGAATATCTTGGGATTATTTCTTCCAAAAATTTCACAGCGTTGTCCTCCTCGCAGCCCTCGTGGAATACCATAAAACGTAAATTATTTCTCCGTTCTCTATTTTCAAAGTCATCCATCTTTTGGCGAAGTGTTTCTACTTCAGCCTTGGAAGCAGAAGGATTGCTTTCTTGTACCCTGTGGGCGTCTTCCAAAAAGCAAAGTCTGCTCTCCACTTCACAAATCCGATTAGCTATATCCGCTAATTTACTTTCGGTAGCAGTTGTGCTCACCCGTATCTCTTCCAGTTTCTTGTCTTGGCTTTCAGCCTTTTCCAAAATAAGCGCCGAGAGCCGAGCCAGTTCTTTCGCCACATCGCCGGTCAGCCCTTCCTCCGTATCCGCTTCATGTCGCCGTGGGGATGTTTTCATGTTAGCCGTGCTAGCATTAGCAGTCTCAGAGACTTTGCTCCCTGCTGCCCCGGAGTTGGACTTGGCGGTGTGTCTAGTGGCGTTTGGCATTTTCGGTGATGTTATATCGCGTTACCCAGTCAGTGAAGCGCGTTTCCTAGCTCTTGGTTGCATTAATGTCAGCAAAGATGCACGGGGATAGGCGCAGATCGCTCTTAAGCAGCCACACTTGTCAAGCGCGTCACGTGACTCCTGACAGCCAGACTTTCTAACCTGGTTGGTAGTCAGGCCCTGCCCTCCTGCGACGGTTGGCCAAACGGCAGTTGCTCTCCCAGGTGCGCAGGAGAGCAGCCTTGGTTTGGCGCCAGACGCGTTGCACATGCTGCAGATGGTGTTGGACCGAGGGTACTGCTAGATGAAGTTCGTGTGAGGGGAACAGAGGAGGTGAGTAGCCGAGTGACGCTCCGAATGGGGACATGCCCGTGGCAGAGGAGGGATGGTTATTGTGAGCGTACTCTATCCATACAAGAAACTTGGACCAATTGGCCGGATTTTGAGCGGCAAGACAGCGGAGAGCGGCTTAAAGCTCTTGATTAGTGCGCTCTGCTTGTCCATTGGATTGTGGGTGATAACCCGTGGTAAGACTGACTGTGGTGCCCAGGGCCGAGCAAAAGGCCCTCCAGACCTGGGACACGAACTGTGGTCCCCGGTCGGATACAATCCCCTTAGGGATACCGTGGTGCCTAAAAACTTCACTGCAAAAAAACACCATCTTAATTCAAGAAAAAAGTACTTGTTTTTAGTAGAAATTGACTAGAAATAAGTCAAATTATCTGTCCATGCAGCTAGTAAATTTTACTTAACAAGATGTCTTGATTTAAGTAAAAATATCTAAGCCATAGTAAATCGGTTAAATTTTGAAATTAGGCAAAACCACTTATTTTAAGCAGTAATTTAAGACAAAAAAATTAGAAACTAGGATATAGGAGCTTGATTAAAATTTATTGCCTACTAAAATTCAGAAAATACATCTTGAAACAAGCTGTTGAAAAAGATATTTTTTCTTGTTTCAATACTAAAAAGAATGAAAACAAATTCACTTTTCGATTCTTTTATTCAACTTACAAACTGAGATTTGTGATACAAATTTACCCAAAGGCACTAGGAATACAACTATTTCTTTAACAACACAATTAGAATACTCATCTAAAGAACAGACATAAACATTGAACTGCAAAAGCAGTTTATCTTCCAACAAATTCTTTACTTTAATGCTCTTTCATGTGGTGGTGATGTCCCACTTGTGAATTGTATCCTGAAAGATCTCTGTCTGAATGACAGAAGGGTGGCCACGCAATTTGTGTAGGTCAGATGTAGTGTGTAATAATATGCCATTTAGAAAATCAGACCCTCGTGAAGCTTTTCTTTTTCAAACGTCACTGGCATCAAACCAATAGCAACGATTCATCTGCTGCCATCGAACACCAAGACTGGACTTGACAGGCCTCTCTTCTGGATGAAGACGTTTGGATCTTCTGTTGACTATAAAGCAGAGAAAAACGTTTTTCCTTTAGTATCTCCAATGTAGTAATTTCTTTATGTATCTGCTTAGGGCAAAAATAAAAATTTACCTCCTGAACATGCAGTAAAGCTTCACTAGCACACCCCAGTTTCTTTGATGGAGGTGCCACTGGGGGAAAGAGAATGGGAAGGGCCTTCACCAGAGCAAAGTTGGCTTCCACTGAAACACAATAAATGAAATTTTCCTTCTTGAAGAAGAAACACATAGAACCTAGTGTTTTCTGAGAAGAAGCATTCACGCATCAAACTACATGTATCAAAAAGGCATAAACTTACTTTTATCCCTGTTGATTGGTGACTTTATTGCCTTCTTTCATACTCTGTAAAATGACCCTGGCGCAGCAATCCTCCCATCACATTCTGACTTCCTTAATGAATTCATAGTGGGGAGCAAGGACTCTATGCATTTCTCTAGGCACCTGCAATGACAAACCAAGTGATGAAAAATATATATACATTTAAAATTTTACTTTATACTTTTTACATAATACTTACATGATGCAGTTCTCTCGATAAACATCCACGATGGATGAAGCTCTGGTATCTCCTCTTATGGCTCCACAATCAATGTAAGCTCGTTTGGCCTGAAACTCCAGATCAAAAAACTGTTAAGATCAGCTTGGGCTTCTACTTTTTGTACATTTCCTGCAGAGTTTTATAATGCCTAGCTTGTACTTGCATACTATCCTTATTCACTAGAAGTGATCAAAAATTGTGTTTTAATTTCTGCCAACAATATTAACTCTCAAACTTAAAAATGTTAAAGTCACAATTTTTAATAACAGCAAGTTTTCATTCTAACTTTAAGATCATCAAGCTTACATGACAAACAGTCTTTCAAACTGGCCGATTAGGGTGGGAAACTGCCCAATCTAGCAACCCTAGCATAAAACTGAGTTACAGTTGAGCAGTATGGGCTAGCAATAACTCAAGTTAGCTTACTACAATAGCATACTTCTTAACACTGAAATACATTTTTACTAAACAAAAAATTAATTTAACATATTTAAACAGAACCAAAATCTCATTAATTGTATTTTAAAGTATATTTATGATGTACACAGGATACTTACAAAAAAGTGACGGAGTAGCTAAAATAGTGCTAGCGCAAGCTAGCTAGTTGCTCCGTTAGCCTGCTTCTCAAGATGTTTAAACCCACTTTATAATCTTTATCAGCTGCGTGGAGCGTAATGGTGATTTATTCTATGTCATAATTTAATAGCTTACCTCCTTTTATCTTGTCCGCCGAATATTATATTCCTAATTGTTTTTCCTGTTCGTCCTCGTCAGGTTCTGGATCATCAGATGTACGTCGCAAATGTGACAAGATGGCGCTGGGTCGGTCACAATAGGAAAATTCTCAAAGGGTATCCCAAAAATGCAATAAATAGAATTAATTTTTTTGTGTTACACTTCCTTATGCCATCATTATGAAAATAAATAAGTTATAAAACAGCATATAACGTGTTGGCTCTACTAGTTTATCTTAAGCAAGTCTTCTGAACATATTAATCCCCCTTCATTTGGTCACAATGGACTTTACCATTTTTGCTTGTGCCCGCCGGAATGTTCCATTGAAAAGTTACGACAAAACATGAAAAATACATATTTTAAAAGATCAACTATTCTACGTAAACCTTGGTTGATATAACAAATAACTTCTTTGATTAAGGAAGATAATCATTGTCTGATTTGTACAATCTTTCGATTCAAAATAGATCTTTGCACCAAATATTGAGTTGGTATTGCCCAAACCAAGCGCGGTAGAATTATGATTGCATCATCTGTGGATTACAAAGTACTGTTTATAATTTAAATTTAAATCAGATAACCATGCTGTTAGAGTGAAGTGGCTTGTTCTCAATATTAACAAATATGTATGTGAAAGGTCACTAATTATCATTTCTGCAAATAAAACAATACTTACTTTTGGACCTACACAAAAGATTTTGTGGTAACAATGGATTGTTGACAAGACAGACAACATTGTATTGAAGCCAGGTTTATGAAACACTGTTTTAACAGAGACCTTCTTGCTTATGAACTAGCTATACCTAATCTTGCTTACGTTTATAAATGCTGAAAACAAGCTTGGTTATCATATCATTTCAAAATCAGTGTTTTGATCAAATATAATGTTGATGACGATATTGCAGTAAAAAACAAAAATACTTATCTATTGTTTATCCTATAAATATTGGATGAGCTATTGAACATCAGTATTCAAGTACATTTTTGGATATCAGATAATATGGTCACATCTAAAATAAACTTAAGACCTTAACCTGTGCTTAAATCAGGCCTGCAGTATTTTTTCTTGTTTTGCATGGAAAATGATTAATTTCTAAATTTACAAACTGATCAAGAAAGGTAATGCATATTTTTGTCTTAAAACAAGTTTAATAAACTTAAATTAGGACGTTTTCCTGTCCTTAAATCAGGCTTGCAGTGTTTTTTTCTTGTTTTGCATGTAAAATGACTACTTTCTAGATTTACAAACTGATCAAGACAGGTAATGCATATTTTTCTTAAAACAAGTTTAATAATCTTACATGTGCTGCTGTTTTTATCTAAAATTAAGATCAATAAGATTTTACAGCTAGTTTTAAGATTAATAATCTTAGGTAGATTGACAAAATTTGCAGTGTTGGTGAACTAGGACGTCGGCCATTTCTGTGGCTGAGGGGAGCTTGGGCAAGGGAATGAACTGTGCGGCCTTGGAAAAGAGATCAATAATGGTAATAATTAATGTATTACCAGACGACGGGGGTAACCCTGTAACGAAGTCTATGGCCAGGTGGAACCAAGGGCGATCGGCGAGAGGTAGCGGATGTAATAGTCCGGCCGGGGGCGCATTAGAAGATTTAGATCTGGCGCAGATGGTACAAACGGCAACGAACTCCTTAACATCCCGCTCTATGGTCGGCCAGAAAAACCTACGCTTGATTAGATGGAGCGTTCTTTGGGTCCCTCCGTGGCAGGCAATACGGGAAGAGTGTCCCTAAGTGAGAACGTCCAAACAAAGTGAAGTAGGAGCGTATAATAGATTAGCGGGGGGAAGAGGGTGATCAGGCTCTTCGTGCTGGGCCTGTATGACGCGCGTCTCAATATCCCAAGTAAGGTTTCCTATGACGTAGGCGGACGGAATAATAGGAACGGCCTCTTGGGGGTCGTGGTTGCTGAAAATACGTGAAAGGGCATCAGGTTTAACGTTCCTACTACCAGGCCTATAGGTGATGGTGAAAGCAAACCGGTCGAAAAACAGGCACCAGCAGGCCTGACGGGAGTTAAGACGTTTGGCTGAACGTAAGTAGGCAAGATTTTTATGGTCTGTCCATACAATAAATGGTTGTTCCGCACCTTCAAGCCAGTGGCACCATTCCTCCAGCACAAATTTTATAGCAAGAAGTTCGCGGTTGCCCACGTCATAATTTTGCTCAGCCGGGGAGAGAAGAACGCGCATGGCTTAAGTTTGCCAGTGGTTTCCTCCCGTTTGGACAGGACGGCCCCAACCCCGGTGTCAGAGGCGTCGACCTCGACAATGAACTGCTGTTTTGGATTAGGTTGAATAAGGATCGGAGCAGAAACAAACATTTTCTTGAGATTATCGAAAGTGGCTTGAGCCTCAGGATTCCAGACGAATGGTTTATTGATGGAGGTGAGCTTGGTAAGAGGTGCGGCAAGAGAGCTGTAGTTCCGGCTAAATCTACGATAAAAGTTAGCGAAACCAAGGAAGCGTTGTAACTGCTTCCGAGACTTTGGCGGTTCCCAGTCAGAAACTGCAGAAACCTTGGCCAGATCTGGATGAATATTCCCCGCTTCGATAATGAATCCTAGGAAAGAAACGGTGCATACGTGAAATTCGCATTTCTCAGCTTTAACAAAAAGCTGATTTTCAAGAAGACGTTCTAGAACCTGGCGTACATGGTTGGTGTGTTGTTCTATGTTAGGTGAATAGATGAGTATGTTGTCAAGATACACGAACACGAATCTATTAAGAAAATCCCGGAGAACGTCATTAATGAGGTGCTGAAACACTGCAGGGGTGTTAGTGAGCCCAAAGGGCATCACTAGGTATTCGAAGTGCCCTAGTGGTGTGTTGAAGGCAGTCTTCCATTCATCCCCCTCACGCATGCGAACAAGATGGTACGCGTTCCAGAGATCTAGCTTGGAAACTACATGCGCTTCCTGAACAGAATCTAAAGCAGAGTTGATAAGGGGCAAAGAATACTTATTTTTAACAGTGATCTGGTTGAGATCCCGGTAGTCAATACAGGGTCGTAAGGTTTTATCTTTCTTCTGGACGAAGAAAAAGCCAGCGCCGACAGGAGATGAGGATGGGCGGATGTGACCTGAAGAAAGGGATTCGTGAATGTATTTCTCCATTGCGAGTTTTTCAGGGCTGGACAGATTGAAAAGATGGCCCTTAGGGAGCGTGGCTCCGCTTAATTGCTCGATGGAGCAGTCATAGTCTGTGAGGGGGTAAAGCACCCGCCTTAGTTTTACTGAACACCGACTTGAGGTCATGATAACAAGAGGGTAGCTTGGTGAGGTCGATCTCCTCCGGAACCGGATCTGGACTGGGGGGCACCGAGGGAACGGCGGAGCCGAGACAATTAGCCATACAGTGGGTGCTCCAGTTGGTGATATGGTAGTTAGCCCAGTCGAATTGTGGATTGTGACTACGTAACCAAGGGAACCCTAAGATAACAGGAGACTGGAGAGTCTGGGGGATGTAAAATTGCAAGAATTCATGATGATTACCGGAGGTGATGAGTTGGACCGGCTTGGTACGAAGAGTTATGCGAGTGAGCAGTTGTCCGCCTAACCCAGCCGCTTTGACCGGGTGATCTAGATTTTCGACGGGGAGGCTGAGCTTGGAAATCAAATGAGAGTCAATGAAACTTTGTTCTGCTCCAGAATCAATGAGAGACTGACATTCATGAGTTTGGGACAGGTGGCATATCCTGACAGGAACGTAGAGGAAATTATTTTCCTGAGTAACAGACGGAGGACCCTCCCGCGGCCTGTCTTCTAGCGGGGGGCTCCTGAGTTTAAACGCAATGAACACTGATGAACGTGATGGCCAAATTGACCACAGTAAAGGCAGGTACCTTCCTCCTTACGTCGACGACGTTCCTCTGGGGCGAGCTTGGAGTGGCCGATCTGCATCGGTTACTAAGAGGTTCGATTGATGTTTTCACGGGCACTAGGAGGACATGGTTCTGACCTGGTGATTTGAGGGACATGGTTAATGGTGGTTCTCTTTTCCTGACGTGAGCGCTCCATCTGTCGTTCCCGGAGCCGTATGTCAGATCGAAGGGCGGCGCTGACGAGCTCTTCGAATGTCTTAGCTTCAGGCTTGATGAAACGTTCAAAAGTCACTTGGAAAATAGGGTTAGTAGATAAGTAAGCTTGGGCCCATTGAAGAGCTTTAGCTCAGAGGGAGTTAACAACGAGAGTAATCTTGCAGTGGTCAGCGTGGTAATACCGCGGGGCCTGCTGAAAGATTAATTGGCATTGTAACAGAAAACTACCGCATGATACAACGTCACTTTGAAATGGTTCGGGTTGGAGACGGAAGTTCTCCTGAGTCCAGGTGGCGGTGGATTGATTAGAACCCCCAGCAGGGGGGGATGATGAGCTAGATGTAGCCGTGGCCGAGTGTTTACCTGTTAGCTCAACTAAGGAAAGAAGCCATCTGGTTGAGGGTTTCGGCTTGATGACCGAGCACTAGCCCTTGCTGCGTGACGGCGAAGCGGAGCCCTTCAGGGTCAGCTGGGTCTGGGTGTTGGCCAGTTTGTTTTGTCATGGCGCGTCTCAGACGCGACAGACCCAGATGCTGAAACCCGGAAGTACTCAGAGCCACTAGTTCTTGGAAAAGATTTATTTTTACCCAGGGGGCTACATAGTAATGTGGAAAGCTTGGAAGAAGATCCTCCGTAGAGTGTCGCTATCGTCTTGGAGGTTGAAGGTGATGAGTTCTGCGTGGGACGCTGAGGACAGCGGAGCCTGAGGGGAGAGACGCGAGGACGCGTCAGGGCGTAGAACCAGAGGAGACGAGGCGTGGGCGCTGAGGACAGCGGAACCAGCTTGGGAGGAGATGTGGAGCTCAGGATGAGGAGGAACCAGCTTGACCCGTGGAGATAAACCTGAAGGTAAGTACAAGGCGTGGTGAGTAGGATGCAAACAGGAATCATAAACTTGACTAAAAGGCCAGACTTAAGCACCGGAGTGAGTTTAACGAACTGGCGTTGAATACTGGTGAGCCGCTCCCTTATGAAGGCCTGGCAGATGATGAGGTGATGAAGGGCAGCTGGTTCCAATCAACAGAGCAGGAGCTGTGAGGGGGGAGGTGAGCTGACAGAGGCACCGTGACACTGTGTTTTCCACACAAAAATTAACATAGTCCGTGATGCAGTTGGTGAGACTGTCAATGTCCTCCCCATGTGGACTGCAGAGAACATCCCAAGTCTGTGGTGTTGAAACAGTCCTTTTGTCGCTCTGTTACCTCCTCAGTCCAGATCTGTGACCTGCGGTTTCTGCTGTTTCACCACTGGAGTGTAAGCAGAGGAGAGATGGACCAGGTTGTGATCAGAGCATCCTAAATTGATTGCTGTTATTCACAGAAAATTTAGGGCTCTAATAAAACAAGTTTACAAGATTCATACTTATTTGATTTAAATAATGACTTGTTGATTGAACAATTATATTCTCTTTATATTCCATTTCCCTGAATAGACTAATTGTATATCAAGTTGGCTAAAAAATAATGAAGCTGGCCTTATATGCCAATGTTTCATAAAAAACAAAGATTGAGCAGTCAAATTCAGAATCCAAGCACTGGAATAGCAGCACAGGGGGGTATTCCGGGAAGCATGTTTAAACTACCCTGACTTTAACCCTGAACTCTGGCTGAAATCCACCTGAACTTGCTTACTCGGGCTATGTCGGTTCCAAAAGACCGGATATGAGTTGGCGTAATTACGCTCGACTTGGTAAAACATAAAAGAAGTATTTCGATGATAAATAAATCTAAATATGTATTCTAATACAACTGTATTTATTGTGCTGCTACTAAATATTACAATACTTCACCCACCGTATAGAAATTTGGGGTAATAATTATAAAAATTCACTAAATACACTCTTTTTACTTCAAAAACAAGCAATCAGAATTGTACATGTAGTAGAGTGGTAAATGGCCATCCAATTCCCTCTGTTTATTCAGAAATACTTTTAGGTTACAAGTTGATTATTAAATGCTTTTGTAAGGAATGCAACCAATAATGTGCTGTTACTTTACATGTTGTTGTTTTTAACCAGTAGATGGCAGTGTCGTTGAAGTTATCACTGGACATTTACTTTGAAAAAGGAAAAAAAACAAGGCG
Source organism: Oryzias sinensis (assembly GCA_037389245.1). NCBI lineage: Eukaryota > Metazoa > Chordata > Actinopteri > Beloniformes > Adrianichthyidae > Oryzias > Oryzias sinensis. The sequence continues at coordinate 18,017,443 of CM074505.1, read as the reverse complement.
CCAGTGTTTCCAGATTGGGTAGTTTTCCACCCAAAAATGACTTTGGGCAGGTAGGCATAATTTGGACGGTTTTAGGGTTGGTTCGATGGTTTTTATTTTCTCATGAAACTATAGTGGACTGAGTTAGGCTAGGTGGTTGTTGGAGTGCCGCTAATCTCTTTATGTACTGGAGCTCTGTGAATGCAACAGGCAGAGACGCTTAATGGCCCTGGGCTCTGTCATATAACCTGTTGTTGAGGGTTTGCTGCCCCACTCTGCCTGTTCAAAATTGTGTTCTCTAAAGCTTGATGTCTCGCCCCATGTGGGGGAGGTATCACCTGTTTTTAGTCTGATCGGTACATGGACCTGTGTTTATGTCACTTACAATTCATGGCAGACACTGAGAATGTTGAGAGATTAGGTTTATTTATTATCAAATCAAATCAAACTTTATTTATAAAATAGCGCTTCTAATGCATTTTGTGCAGCTCGAAGCGCTTTAACAATAAAAACAGTAAACAAACAACATTACAGTAAAAACCCCAACCCACCCTTCACCCTTCCCACTCCCCTCCATTAAAGCACATGACCCATGGCTCCCACGTACAATGAATTATGACTATGTAACTGTAAAAAATAAATAAATAAATAAACAAACAAACAAGTATGGCTTGGCTCTGCTGTGAGGAAACAGTATCTGAGAATCTTTTCATACCAGGAGCCAGCCCGGCCACCGGAACATCGCCACAGCGCCCACCCAGACCGGAACAACACCGGGGTCCCCCTCACAGCCATGCAGCTGTAAAATTAGACCCCAGCCGCCCCAGCAAGGGCAAAAACTGCAGCAACAACCACCGACCAAGCCAGCAATCCCTGGAGCAAAAGATCCCCTCAAGAAACACTGGGGCTAAAATCATAAGATGCTAAAATTAAAAACAAAAGATGTAAAAGAAAAAAAAAACATAAAATTGAGAATAAGATGCATAAAATTAAAATAAATACAAAAAATAGCCTATACTAAAACTAATAGAATAAATTAGCAGTTAAAATCAACTAAAAGCTAAATTAAAAAGGTGAGTCTTGAGCCACTTCTTAAAAACCTCTACAGTCTCTGCAGCCCTGAGGCTCTCCGGAAGGCCATTCCACAGGCGAGGACCATAATGGCAGAACGAAGCCTCACCATAAGTTTTGGTCCTCACCTTGGGAACAACTAAGAGGCCAGCACTGGAGGACCTCAAGGTCCGCGAGGGCTCATATTTTAAAAGAATATCATTTAAATAAGAAGGCCCAAGACCATAAAAACATTTATAAACCATTAAAAGAATTTTAAAATCAATCCTGAAACGCACAGGGATTTTAAAACCGGTGTAATGTGTTACCGCCCTCTGGTTCTCGTCAGAACTCGTGCCGCTGAGTTCTGTAGAAGTTGTAAGTTTGAAAGAGACTTTTTGGGTAAACCAGAGAGCAGGGCATTACAATAATCTAAACGACTGAAAATAAAAGCATGGATTAGTACCTCTGTGCTGGCAAGAGAGAGGAACGGGCGGACTCTGGCAATGTTTTTGAGATGATAAAATCCTGTCTTAACGACATTTTTAATGTGTGGGATCAAATTTAGCTCAGAGTCAAAAAGTACGCCCAGGTTTCTCACACATTGAGAAGGTTTAAAATTATGAAGATGTGCTAAAATCATCTCTCTCTCGTCTTCAGAACCGATGATTAAAACTTCAGTTTTGTCCTGGTTGAGCTGAAAGAAATTTTCTGCCATCCACAACTTTATATCTAAAATGCAGTTTAAAAGAGTGTTAACCGGTTCAAGGTCATCAGGAGACAAGGCGACGTAAAGCTGTGTATCATCAGCATAGCTGTGAAAGTCAACGCCATGTCTCTTGATGACCTCCCCAAGAGGCAACATATATAAATTAAACAGTATTGGCCCTAAAATCGACCCTTGGGGAACCCCACAACTTATTTCATGGATTCCTGAAGAGCACGTATCCATACTTACATAAAAGTGTCGATCTGTCAGGTAAGAGTAAAACCACTTAAGAACATTTCCAGAGAGGCCCACTAGACTACTAAGTCTGTCTAATAAAATCTGGTGATCTACTGTATCAAAAGCGGCACTAAGATCCAGCAGCACCACGACAGAAAGTTTCTGTCAGTCGTAGTTTAATCTTAGATCATTAACGATCTTTAAAAGAGCCGTCTCTGTACTATGGTTTGTCCTAAAACCAGACTGATATTTTTCTAAAATTTTTTGGGTATTTAAAAACTCATGCAGTTGAGTAGCGACACTTTTTTCTATTATTTTACTTAAAAATGGTAAGTTGGATACGGGTCTATAGTTATCCAGATTTTTTGGATCTAATTGACTTTTTTTCAGAAGGGGCCTCACCACTGCCGTCTTACAGGCAGAGGGGAAGACCCCCGTCTGAAGAGAGCAGTTAACTATGTTTAAAAGCTCTGACTCAAAGAATCCATAAAATGTTTTAAAAAGTGAAGTGGGAATGGGATCTAAAAGGCAGGTTGTAGCGTTTACTTGGAATACAACTCGACCAAGCATCTCAGCATCAACCAGGACAAAACTCCCCAGTGTTTCTTCTGGTAAAAACAATGCTGGAGGTCTGTTAAGATCCGTGTACTGCATGGATGAAATGTTTGATCTTATAGCATTGATTTTACCCATGAAGTGGTCTGCAAAGTCCTCACATGCAGCATTAGATGATGGCATGGAGGACTTGTTGAAGTCTTTGTTTATTAAAATATCAATTGTTTTAAAAAGAAATTTGGGGTTGTTTTTATTTTCTGAAATGATTTTTGAAAAATAGGAGGTTCTGGCCCGTTTAACTGAGTTATTGTAGATTTTGAGTTGTTCTTTAAAAATGTCTTTGTGAATTATTAATTTCGTCTTCCTGTATCTCCTCTCTGCTCTCCTGCAGTTCTGCTTCAGACCCTTAATGTCGTCAGTCTTCCATGGCATTTTAGGAGTGGCTCTTAATGTTTTTGGTTGAGTGGAGCCACTGCATCTATGGAAGACTGAAGTCTGTTATTAAAATGATCAACAAGAAAATTACAGGATGCAGGTAAAATCTGAGCAGGAGTTTGCGTAAAAATATCAATAAAACTTGCAGCCACTTCAGGAGTTAAATACCGCTTCCTCACAGTTTTCACTGAGGCTTCCTGCTGGATTTCACTGGTGACAGTAAAAAACACACAATAATGGTCTGATATGGCCATGTTAACAACAGAGGACACCCCAGTGGGCAGACCATAGGTAATGACAAGGTCCAGGGTGTGTCTGTTGTGAGTTGGCTGTGTGACATGCTGCTGAAAATCCATGCTGTTTAGAATATTAAAAACTCACAGGCATAGATATCATCATAATTGTCAACATGCAAATTAAAATCACCAGTAATTAAAATCCTATTGTACCTAATATGAAGAGATGATAAAACTTCGATAAAACAGGAAGGAGGGGTTGGTGGTCTGTATACTGTGACAGGAGGGTCTCCAAAGACAAAAGCATGATGCTCGAATGAACAATATTTACCAAGTAAAATATTTTCAGATAAAATTCTTTTGTGAGCAATCGATGCTGTACCTCCACCTTTCTTTCCTCCCCTAATTGAAAATAAAAAGATAAAATTAGGTGGAGAAGCCTCAGTGAGAATAGCTGGTGCATCAGAGCCAAGCCAGGTTTCAGTTAAAAACAAACAGGTTAAATCATGTTCTAAAATCAGATCATTAATGATAAAAGACTTTACAATCTGATGTGTGTCAGTTGTGCTTAAGGTTGTTTTTTTGTACCTGACAAGACTTCTATTGGTAGAAGAGCTTGTTGGCAGTTATAGCCAATGAGTAAGCCAACTTCACATTCCAGCAGAGGAGGCATGCGATCCGCTAGTTTTTCAAGATGTGGCCACTTTAAAGCGGTTTCACATGTTGGGATGTGCGACTTGTTCGCTGGGATAAAATATCTTGTAAAGACTGGTGGCAGAGTGATTCTCCGCTTTCTTTGGTATCCTACTACTTAAAGGTTTAGGAGCTTCTCACATGGAATAACTTTTTGCTTAGCAGACATTGTTAATAGCGGTAAACTGGCTTTGCTTTTTTCTGTCTCAAGTTCTTGAGCTACTTCATCCAAAATGAAAGATGTATCACTCTGCGAGTCAAGAACCTTAGGTTGTCATCGTGCAAGCCTGTTTGATGCTTCCTTTGACACTTATTACATGTGCTTCTCTTGTTGCACTATTTGGAGTGATGCTCTGTCCCTAAACATCCGAAACAAAGTTTCTCTGTACAAACTTGACACGAGCTTGTACAGCTTTCTCTGTAAATTTGTGACACTTGTTGAGAGAGTGACCAGACCTTTTGCAAAATATGCACGTTGTGGCACTGGAAATTGAGTTACATAAGTTTGTTGTTAGATTTTTGGCTGGAATGACTTGAGTTTTTCTGTGTTTGGGGTTTTCTGATTCCAAACATTTGAGTGCTTTTATTGAGGTTATTGGGTCGCAGGCCAAGTCTGCTTCAACTGACATGAATTCCACAAACATCTGGAACGTTGGATAATAGCCACTGATTTGTCTTATTTCCTTAGCTTTGCGGTTCCATCTGCAATTCAATTCAATTCATTTCAATTATACTTTATTTCAATTATACAATTATACTTTGGTTACAGTACAACTCGGGCAAGATCAGACATACAACAACAGAAATACACACACATTTCAAACTTGCCTAAGGTCTTGCAGCCGTGACGCCTGAGCCCAGCGCAACCTTGTATAGTGTGCAGATGATCAACGATGGGGGTGGGAGGTGTCCATTGGTGACAAATTAAGTCGTATCTCAACACTGCGTACAATGTGTAGATACAAGAAATAAACTACACCGTTTAACACAAAAAGCACATGTGCAGACAAAACACAATACACGAGGCTCAGGAGGGTGTAGAGGATGGGGAGAGGAGACCTCTGTCCTTCAAGTGCAGCTCCATAAGCCAGGCACATTCATCCAGACAGCACATGGAGGAGGGAGGGGGGTAGTAGAGAACCGAGGTCAAGCGGGGGATGAGTTTCAATTATCAGCCATGTGAACAGCTGCTGTAGTCCACTCTGGAGAAGCGGATATGTTTTGATAGAGCCAAGGACGGTTGTCCAAAGCTCGTTCGGGAAGACTGATTAGATTAGATACTTCTGGGCGCCAGCAGGTTGCTTGTCCTGCTGACTGAGTCCTTGACTGGCCCTACAATTTTGAGGCAGATTTAATTCTAAAAAAGTGGGTGAATTTAGCCCAGTCTTCCTTCCATCTGAGCAGAAACTCGCTCCAAGGTGGCTTCCATCTTCCGCACAAGTGCAAGGGTCTCAAGCAATCTGCTTAATGCTAAACAAGTTAGCTACCTCGTGGCTGCCTGTCACTTTGGAGGTCTGTCTTGAATTTACCAGTTTGTATACCTCAACTCTTCACAGAAATACCTACGAGTAATTCGCATGTAACTTATGCGTCTGTAGGTCTTTTAACTTGAGAATCCAGATATCTGCAACAATGTCTTTTAATCTGTGTTAGAGCTATTGTCAGGGCAATAAACTTCGTGTATTTTTAATCCGGGTAAATCCTTGTTTGCTTTACGACTCTCGACTACTGAACACGCATGGATGGAAAGAACTGAAAAGCGGAAGATTTCTTTCCTACAAATTCCATCCTTACATTGACGTGTTCTCTCTACCATGAAAAAGGTGGATAAAGGTGGAGAGGATTTCATGTAATCCATGGACACCAGTGAAGATCACAAATCATTTAAGAAAAAAGGTTCAATCTTGTAGGGTCTAGATGACCCAACTCCCAATGTTAAAGGGCCTAGGATAGCACAAGGGTTACATATGTTAATAGTAAGTTAAATATTCTCTGATTACTAGCTAGTCTTCAAGTTCAAACTCTAAAACATTTATTTTGGATAAGTCAAAACTAGTGTAGAACGACAAAACAAGACAAACAAGATACAATTATATAAAAAAAGAAAATTATATAAAACAAGACAAAATTTTATAGGACAAGATGATATAAACAAAAAAAGTCCAAAAAGGACAAAGAAAAATCTTATAAACTCTCACCTCCTTTCCCTTAAGTCCTTTCTTTCCTAACTAAACCCAGTACACCCACCTTCAAAGTCCAGTGCCCTAACCAGGAGTATATTCGGTTACAGCTGCACAAGTAATTCTTATTTCCCAAAACACACATATGAATAACACAATCTTATTTTATAAGTATGCAGATTTACAAATACTGATGATCAGTACTGTTTTGTATTTGTACATATTTATTATTGGTCATATTTCTGTATTTATACTTAAATTTTTTTATGTGTGCACATTGTTTCAAGCATTTACTGGTTCTGTTCCACAACTTCACTCCAGAAATTGAAACACAAAATCTTTTTTAATTTGTATGTGCTTTATGTATAAGAAATTTATTTTTTCCCCTAACATTGCATTTTTTCTCTCTTTTAATAAAAACCCTTTGGAAATTCATCGGTAATAAATTGTTTTCTGCCTTTAATATAATTTGAGCTGTACAATACACTACTAGATCAGTGTTTTTTAACCTTTTTTGAGCAAGGCACACTTCAATCCTTGACAAAAATCTGTGGCACACCAGCATCCAAAAATTTAAAAAAAGAGAAACTCTATGTCTGTATTGATGTACTGTCCTTCCACAATGTTTTTTTTCTGAAAGATTTAATAAAAGTTAAAAGTGTTTCATTTAGAAACATGACTTGGACCGAACTCTGGGATGTTTGGCTGTTGTTAAAAAACACAAGGAGAAATAAACTTTTTACCTCTGATTTCATCAAGAAGATTTGAAAACTGTTTCATGTGTGTTCGTTGTGGTTTTAAGACTTTATCAGGAAAGAATAATTGTACGCTGAGACGCTGTAACTTTAACCCGATGCTTCATGGGAGATGTAGTGCGAAACTGCCACCGACCGCATAGACTCTCTGAGCTTCATTGTTTTGTTCACTTGTTTTGCAGTCTAACACATGATCCTGCGGAAAGCTGCACAACTAAAGACAGCAGAAATTTCCTTTGCAAGGAAATTAAGCAACTTTTTTAGGTCACAGCCTTCTTCGGTTGTCTGGGTATTTTTGGGACCCATTTGCATTTGCCTCTGGTGGACACCGCGACAGGGGGGATTGTACTACCTCTATCGGGAGGTAAAGGCTGTCCAAATAGGAATGTTTTAAGCCAAACTTTGAAAAAACTGTTGGCCTCTCTTATATAAGCTGAGGGCTTATTCCATAAGACAGGGGCTTTGTGGCTAAAGGCCCTACCCCCAACTGTACCTTTACTAATTCTGGGAACTACAAGCAGTCCTGGATTTTGTGAGCGAAGTGTTCTGTTTGGATGGTAAGGCACTTTGAGGTCTTTGATATAGGATGGGGCCATACCATGTAAGGCTATATAGGTTAGCAGGAAGATTGTAGAACTTAATTCTACAATTAACTGGGAGCCACTGAAGTGAAACTAACACAGGAGTGATGTGTTCTCTTCCGCTAGTTCCTGTTAACAATCTATAGCTGCTGCATTCTGAACTATTTGGAGATTTCTTGAGAAACTTTTAGGGCACGCTGCTAACAAATAGTTACAATAATCCATCCTAGATGTAACAAATACATGGATGAGCTTTTCAGCAACACTTTTTCACTTAGCATATTTATGATCTTAGCTATATTGTGCAGGTGAAAAAATGCTGTTTTACACACCTGTGATATGTGAGCCTTGAATAATAAATCCTGGCCAAATTAAAACCAGTATGTTTCTAGCTGAGCAATTGGAGGCTATACTTGCGCCATCCAGGGAGACCATCTGCTCAGACAGAGCATCTCTCAGGATTTAAGGACCTAGTATGATGACCTCAGTTTTTCTAGGTTTAGGAGAAAATCAATCGTCATCCAGGTCTTGATGTCTCTGATACAGGCATTCAGTATCTCTATATTGTCATTCTGGTCAGGTTTAATGAATAAATACAACTGTGTATCATCTGCATAACAGTGAAAATTAATGCTGTGTTTCCTGATTATGTTTCCTAAGGGCTGCATGTAGAGCATAAACAGGATGGATCCTAAAACTGAGCCCTCTAGGACTGTGTTGCTAACTCGAGTGCAGTGAGAGGACTGTTCATTCACAACTGGTACGTATCGGATAAATATGTTTCAAACCACTGGAGGGCAGACCCTCTGATCCCTATGTCATGCTCTAACCTTTGGAGTTAAGTACTGTGGTCGATTGTATTAAAGGCTGCGCTGAGGTCTAACAGGACCCAAATAAAGAGTAGTCCAGTTTCGGAGGCCAGTTCGGAGGCCAGTAATTAGTCAGTAGAGACTCTAACTAGTGCAGTTTCCGTGCTGTGATGTTATCCTGTACATCGCGGTAAAGCTCCTTAACTACAACTCTTTCTATTATTTTTGAAATAGAGGGGAGGTTTGATATTGGTCCATAGTTGGCAAGGTTGCTGGGATCTAAACTGGGCTTTTTCAGGAGAGGTTTAACAACTGCATGTTTAAAAGACTGTGGCACACCTGTTTCTGGAGAGGTATTTATTATAATTAAAGCCGCAAGCGGCGTTGTATGGCCCGCAGACGCAACCCGCCTTTCTCTCCGCCCAAACTGCCCACTTTTGATAAAGGCTAGTCAAAACGGCATTTGCTAATTATGCTAACTATGCTAACTATGCTGATTTGGCTAAAAGTGCTAGCATAGCGATCAGCATCATCGACTGACTCATGAAATCACATTTTCAAAAATGCTAATTATGCTTACTATAATAGCTATGCTAATGTAGCTTAAAGTGCTAGCATAGCGATCAGCATCATCAACTGACTCAGAAAAACACATTACCTAAAATGCTAATTATGCTAACTATGCTAGTTATGCTAACATAGCTAAAAGTGCTAGCATATCGATCAGCATCATCAACTGACTCAGAAAAACACATTCCTCCATTGGTGAGAGCTATATGTCATAAGTTTTTCCACTTTTTCCAAAAGTGGGTTTTCTGTTGATTTTATCTCCATAGCAACCATGTTATGTTTGGGTCCCCTCGGGAGGACGAACAGATTGACGTCAGTTTTGGACAAATCGGTAAAAGTAAACTTTTTGTTGTCCTTAGCAACAGTGGTTTATGCTAACCACGCCCACATTCCTTATATGTCCATATCCAGTGTTTTTCAATGTATTCTGTTTCAGGCATTAATGCATGCATTCAAATTTCACTGTATTGTATTGAAATGCATGGGAGATATAACAGTGCACCCCTTTGCTAGCTTGCAACGCACACGCCGTTCAAAATCTACAACTTCTAATTCCAACATTTTTTCCACAGTACCTTGCCATTGATGCCTAAAATGTTTCGAGACGATCGGTGAAAATTCCAACGACAAGTTTATGTTTGAATCCGGTGGTAAAGGTGTTTTTTATAGAAAATTCAAGATGGCGGCCTTTTCCCGAGGTCAAAGGTCGACGAAACTTCAGAGGCGATAGTAGACTTTTGCTAGGGACATGCAAGTCAAATTTCGTCAAAATCGCTCAGAAAAAAATTCATTTTTCCATATTGTGTAAAATCGCGAAAAAAAGCAAAATGGCAGATTTTGGCACAAAATGGCCGCCAAACCCTGGGTCGTGTCACCATCACGTAATGATTTCAAAACTTCCTTTGGATATCGCTAACAAGGGTAGATTGGTTTCGTTTGGCGATTCTGAAGAAAAAAGTTCTGATTTTTTTTTCGCTTTTTGCCAAATCGGCACATTTTTTTGCGAACCGTTTTTTGCTTACCACGCCCACATTCCTTTATCGATCTTGTCGTGAGTGACATCGTTTTGTTCAGCGCGGGCCAGGGAATTGAATATTTCCCCTTCACGACATTCCGATGAAAAATGTGCGAGCTAGCTAAGAGGGCAACGGTTGCGAGCTCGCCACGCGCACGCCGTTCAAATTCTACAACGTCTAATTCCAACATTTTGTCCAGAGTTTTCCATATTATGGAAAAACACAAAAATCGCCAATTCTCAATTCGCCACAAAATGGCCGCCAAGCCTTAAGCCGTGTGGCCATCCCTTAAATAATTTCAAAGCTTTCTTGGGATATCCCCAACAAGTGTGTTTTGGTTTCGTAACTGTATTTTGAAATTATTATTTTTTTCGGCACTATATGCGATTTTCGCCCCATTCATTTTTTTGACGGGATCACTCGCCGTGATGTCATTGTCTTCGGGGGCTCATATTGACTATGTCGAAAATTCCTTTTTAATTTTTCTCAAAGGTATATGCACATTTTGGTGACTTTTCGAGTGTGCATTGGGGGTCCAGTGTTGCGAGATAGTGTCACAGTTTTACAGCCCAAAAGTCATTGTTTCTGTTTGTTTCAGTCTGTTTTCACTGCAATTGCATAAGCCTCATGCATTCTTTTCTTCTAGCGACTCACATAGTCATCATGATCTACGTGGGGCTCTTGCTTCTTTATTCAAACAACAGGTCAATGGGTAAGTGTGGGGCACGTTCAATGATCAGATAATATTGTGCATAGCCTGTAGCTTCACTCTTTGTACATTTGTATGCGTGAACAACTTTAGTAAGGGACCCTTTTCCAGTCCTCTTTCTCTTTGTCCTTCAGGGTGCGTAACATGGACAACAGGGTGCTATGAGGGGCCGTTTAAGACATTATTTATTCTGAACCATTCACATTCATACATTCTTGCTCTCACAGTCACATATACTCTCTTTCACATACATATATTCTCTTACGCATACATATGTTCTCACTTGCACATACATATATTCTCACTTGCACATACATATATTCTCACTTGCGCATCCATATATTCTCTCTCTCGCATGCATATATATTACCTTACACATACATACATTCTCACTCTCAATGTCACTCTTAAAAAAGAATACATGTATGTGAAAGACAAGTATATATGTGCGTGTGAGGAAAAGTATATATGTGCGTGTGAGGAAAAGTATATATGTGCGTATGAGAAAAAGTATATATATGCGTGTGAGAGAGGAGTATGCATGAAACGGAAGTGACTTTTGAAGGAATTTATATTTTTGTGGTCCTTATTTCTCTTAGGCTTCTTATCTTATCTTTATTTCATTGAAGGTTCTCTTTCAGGTTTACTGTGTGTGATTCCCGTCATTTGAATTTATAAAGGACTTCCTGAACATTGCACATGTAAAGAGGTTTTAATGCTGCAGCTCCAAATGCATCCCCCTTCAGGAAAAACAGTCTTTGATCTTCTAAGACCATCTGGAAGACTTGGCTGTAGGTCTGACATGGACCAGAAATAAATTGCCTCTAGGATCAGATTCAATGTATGGGAACCTCTGAAGGTGCCAACTCACATGTGAAGGACAAAGAGTTGAGGCTGACTGCCTGCGGAGAAGGATTCGGGCGACTGTGCTGGACCCCCATGGGGACACAGTTGGGGGTCGGACACATCCTGTCAGATAACCCCTTGGATATTTTCGGCACGAACCGGTTGCTGGGATTCCAAATATGGACTGAAGGAAGTGGGCAGACCTTTCGGACGGCCAATCCGAGCATCCAGAGGAGGAGTTGTGGCGGCCATGTTCCTTCCGGAGGAGGGGGCTGAATCCACAGGTCAAAACCCCTGGACGAAGAGGAGCCCTTTGTTCTCAACAGGCTGGCATGTTAAGACACTGATAATTTTGCGCTGTGCAACTTTGGGAACCCAGACGTCTGTTTTATTTTGTTTTACTCTGTTTTAGAAATATTGTTAGTGAATAAATTTGTTAATCTTAATCCGGTCGAATCCAGTGGTTTCCTTCTTCTCGACTTTTTTGAACACGCAAGGAAAGTAATCTTAAAGCGACAGATTATTTCCTACACTTTGCATAAAAAGGAAGGCACTTTGCATGAAAAGGAAGGCACTTTGCATGAACCGGAAGGCAGATGATTTCTCATGCTCTGATTGGACGAGAGGCCGCCACCTCCCATTTTGAACAGACGCTAACATAAACCAGCAAGAAGGAGCCATGTGGGTCCTGCAGCAGGCCATCTTCACCTCACCGTTGCCTTTTTTAAGACATGATAGCTGGTTTTCCCACATTTATATGTTGGTATGGATCGAAAACAAGAGGAATTTGTTTTAATGTAAATGCGTGTTACGACGTCTACAGGAAGTAAGTGTTACACTGGAGTGACTTAATCTACAGCATATTTTAAGATCTCGGTTTGTGTATGGTATTACACAACAGGTTGAATCCTTCTATAATACTGCCCTCTTTATTTGTGGTGCTATTTTTCAATGGAGGTGTAAGGAGCATTGAAAGTGACATTAGAGCTTTTTTTTAGAAGTGTCTTAGGATGTCTCGAACAATTACAAAGAGGCAGTGCTGATTCTTTCTTTGATGAGAGGCTCCACAGACAACTACGTGATCACATTTTTACTTTATCTGGATTTTTGTCAATTTCAAGATTTGTGGAAGATTCAAGAAACACAGACTCCAAACTCAACACTTTGGAGTCTTTTTGCAGATGTCTTCAAATTTTAATGGCAACATTTTAAACTAGATAGAGAATGAGATCAGAGAACAGTGAAGTCTTTTTCCCTCCACTCGTGATGACTGGACATCAAGGCAGGCCTCAGTACAGTATATCAAAAGAGCAAATTTCTTATTTGGCATCACTTGGTATGAACTGGCAAAACATTGCAAGTAGCCTTGGAGTGACCAGTCGCACTCTCTACAGGCACAGACAACGGCTCGGGATTCAACCCCTGACTTATTTATCTCTTTCAAATGACAGTCTAAGTCAAATTGTTCGTGAAGTTCTTCAGTCAACAACAAATGCTGGTGAACAATATGTCCATGGAAGCTTGAGGTCACGTGGTTTACGTATTCAAAGATGGTGTGTCAGGCAATGTCTACAAGAAATTAACCCTGTTGGTTGATCCTTCAGGAGGCGGCATTCGATACGTCGAAGGATTTACCATGTTTCAACATCGAATCAATTATGGTGAGAATATTTGTACTTGATATAAAGGTTATATTTCATTTAACCTATACATTTACTGTCCAGCAGAATCATATTCAATTCAATTCAGTTGAGTTTTATTTATGGCCCAATATAACGATGCAATTGTCACAGTCACAGGTAACTGTACAAATACATGAAGTCAGTCAAAAAATATAAACAATAGCTGGTTGCTAAACTAAAATAACTAAGTTAGCTTGGCTTCCTTGCCCTTAGACTAGAGGTCTGCAACCTTTAATATCAAAAGAGCCATTTGGTCCAGTTGGTGACAGACCAACCCAGCGAAATCTTGAACATGTAGCTTTGAAATATTTACAATAACTGATTTAAAAAATAGGTTTTATTTTTTATACAAATAACAACTTTAATGTCTTTAATTTTTACAGCACCAAATAAATGTCCTTTCAAAATAAAATACGGTGTCTGTTAAATAATATCTTGGTGCTTCAGCAGATTTTGAATTAAAAATTTAAGAAAACCAAGTCAAACATGATATTTTCTTTCATTATGAGAACAACTAGAAGTAATCTAACTGAACTAATATTTATCAAAATTGTTGGCGCTGTCATGGTTCTTTGTGTTGGTTTTTGCTTTCCATCTTGTTTTTGTCATGTTTGAGTTCTGTTTCCTGTTTTATTTTGAAAGGTTTCCCGTTTTGTCATGTTCTTGAGTTTTACTTCCTCTGTCCCAATCTGCCCTGATCCTGTTCACCTGTGTCTTGTCATTCCTGTTTGTATTTAAGTCTTGTCTCTGCCTTCATCTTGGGCTGGTCCATTAACGTCTCTTCCCTGACTGTCTAGTCCATGTCTGTCTCCTGCCACATTTTCTAGTTTTGCCCACAGTGAGTCTTGTTTTGTTTTACCCTGCTCTGCAGCGCCTTATGTTTATTAAACCCCTTGCCCTGGAACCATTTGCCTCCCGCCTCTGCATTCTGGGTACTTCCTGCTCACAAGCCTTCCCCACCTGACTGGCGCTTTTCTTAAAGCTAAAGAGCCACAATGGAGGGGTAAAAGGGCAGCATGTGCTCCGGAGCCTCAGGTTGCCTTAGACCAGGGGTGTCAATCTCATTTTGGTTCGGGGGCCACATTCAACCAGTCTGATCTCAACTGGGCCGGACCAGTAGCGTAAAGGCAAAACAACAGCTTTATTCTTGTTTTTTTTACCCAATTGGAAAACATGCCTCAACCAACATGGTAGCTTAATCATTTCTTATTACACATTCATTCACAGAGGCCAATGGATCTTAAATAAAATTAATTTCACTTTAGAAAATATTGGTTTATTCAATTTTATGCAGCCTGAATGTTTTAAATCTGACAATCTGAAGCAATCCTGATAATAAATTCAAGAGGGGCTACAGAAAAAAATGAAACATCTGCCTAAATGTAAACGTCCAAACGATGACAAAATTACACTAAATTAAACTTGCAAACATTTGTGAACAAAGGAGTTTGGAGTTAACCTCTTTTTTCTCCTGAAACTTCACAAGACCGTCAATATCAGGATTCAAATCCTGTGCAGAAACACATTTACTGTCATTCAAGTGTGCAAAACACTATGAAATATCCATTATTATTATCATTCATTATTATAACAATCTTTTCCTGGTTTCTGCCTGAATTTTGTGGCAACACCTGCCTTCTTCCTGACCTTTGATGGAAGTGCCATCAGTGACCAAAATTACTTCATGTGACCAGTTCTCTTCAACATTGTCCAGCACAGTAACTAGAGAGCTGACTATGTCATCAGTTGATGTTGTGTCCATCAACTCCAGAAACACCACTGTGACGGTCTCTGCAACACCCCTAATAAATGTGCACAGCTGTACATATCTGTGATATTGGTGCTTTCATCAATAGTGGCTGAAAATACAATAAATGACTGGATTCCTTCATATGGCTGCCCATGTTTCCTCAGAGGTGTTGTGTCTGGAGTCGTAATTCTTGACAGACTCATGTTTAAGGTCGACTGCTTTTTGGGGCACAATACTTCTGCAGCCTTCAGCATTTTTCAATAAGTTCACCATCAGCAAATGATTTGGATGTTTGCACCAACATGTCTGCAATAAGGTAGCTAGCTGTCACTGCTCCATCACAGACGTCACGGCTGCAGTAAATCCAGATGGTTATTTATCAGTCCAGCTAATAGTTGCTAAATCTTTTTTTTCTTACCTACAAATGGTGAAACTTTTTTTGTGGAGAGTCTCATAGTGGTGCTGAATGTTATATTATTGGATAACCTGTTGATGACATACCAAGCATGCAGGTTTGCATTCAGCTCCGTGAACAAATAAAACGCTTTCCATTTTCCTGGAAAGCTCAGGACTTCACTTCAACCTTTTTTTTTCTTTTTGACAACATTTTGGTCATTAGGGTGTCACTACTGATCATCCTTCAGTGATGAAGCTCACAGGGAACCAAACTACTGCCTACCAGTAGCGGTTTTAGGCACGGTGCATACGGGCGATCGCCCGGGGCGGAAAAATGACGGGGGGCGGCGCCAGCGGCTCAGCCCTTGTAAAATACTTTATGCACCACTATTGGTTTTTTTATATCACAGAGTTTGTAACAGCCTGAAACCTGGCAGCGCCCCCGCCCCGCAGCTGCGCTCCCTCCTGTCTTTGAGAAGTAGACGCAAATGTGTGTGAGAAGGAGAAGGGAGGGGGCGCGGGGTGAAGAAGGAGAAGGGAGGGGGCGCGGGGTGAAGGGTGCAGGTTGAGAGGTGAGCACGGAGCACAAAACGCATGCGCAAAACCTGGCTGGATCTTCTTCCAGGGGGGCGACGGTCACAGGCCAGGGCTCAGTGCTTGATGAAAAAATAAAAACTGCGCCGCCATGTAGCGAATTGGCGCCCCTGGGTGCAGCTGCACGCGCTCCTGCTGGAAATGTGTGACGGGGGGGGGGGGGGGGGGGCTGCGGGTATAAAACAGGTATAAAAAAATCATGCTTTTTTGGTTATTTTTGTCTGAAATGCCCAAATAAAAAATGGGAAAACAAACAATGTTTTCACTAAGGTGACAGTTGGTTTAGTCGACAGACTTGATGCCTTTGTGAGGCCATTTATGCTAAATGCAAAAAACATCTGAAATATGGAAAAAAAAGGTCAAAGCTGGTGCCCAATTTAGAAAGAAAAGAAAAGAAGAAGAGGAGAAAAGAGACAAAGAAAAGGGTAATATCACATAGATGCACGTTTTTTAAATTCGAATGCTATCTACCCTCCAACAACAACAACATTGCAGAGGAAAAATCTCTTGTTTGGTCTATCATGACCAAAACTGAAGTAGGCCCAAATATTTTAAATAACGTAATTTTTAAGATTTTCTTCTTAAATGTTTGCTCTGCCTTAACTTGTAACATTAGTTATGATTCGTGTGTCTGTCTGCTGTATCACAAAGTTTTTGTTGTGTTTTACTGTTGTATATTAGTTCATAATGTTAAATGAGCTGTGATGGTAGCATGCTGCTGCTGCTGATGCTGCTGCAGCTGCTGTTAGCTTTTCAAAACTCCAGTTGATCAAGTCATACCTGAAGTCACCAAAGTCTCAGGAGCAACTCACTAACCTGCTGTTGTTAGTATCAATCATTCAGTAGGGGAGCAGATTTCATATGATGACGTTATTGACAAGCTTGCATCAAGGAAGGCCACAAAGGTTAGGTTTTAGTTAGTGTTTTCTGTTCTTAGTGCTGCAGTTACATTTATTCTAGTGTGTTATTAGTGTGATTTGTAGTTTATAATATTTATTTTAGATTATTTATTTGTGTTTGATTAAATATTTCCTAACTGTATTTTTGCCATGCTGATAGTCTTTTACTTTTTATGTTCCGATAACTGTTATAATGCAGTGCAGAATTCTGATAAACATCTGTTTTTTGTATCAATTTCTTAGTTTCAGTTACAATAAATGGACAAAGTGACACTATTGGGGGGGGGGCGCCAGAGGAGGGTCTCGCCCGGGTAGTAATACAACTAAACAACCTGGCGGATGGTTTAGTCCGGCGTCAAAACACACGAGGAAACACTCCTAAATAAACAAAAAAAGGGGTAAAATACACAGATCAAAGGAGATGATTAAAAAAAAATGTGGAAGATTTAAACGTAAATGTAGGTTCATTATTTAATACATTTACAGAACGCTTAAATGTCAGAGAAACCTGATATCTTACTGTTGTATATTCATCTTTCTTCTTACCAAATCAGTGTATTTACATTTGTTATGTTTGATTACTGCTAGGCACATGGATGGAATCCACAAGCTCGTCAGTTGGCGAATGGTGTTCCACGGCTGCGTTGACGGCTTCAGTCGGACCATCGTCTACCTAGCCTGTCTAGACAACAACAGAGCTTCCAGCGTTTTGTACTTATTCCTTTCTGGAACTCAGAACTTTGGAAAACCATCAAGAGTCAGATGTGATCACGGAATGGAAAACACTGGTGTTGCACGTTTTATGCTTTACAGAAGAGGACTAAACAGGCATAGTGTTATCACTGGCAGGTCGGTGCACAGCCAGCGAATTGAGAGATTGTGGGCAGAGGTGAATAGAGTAGTTTCATTTCATTATGTTAATCTTTTCAACTTTATGGAGGAGCACGGTGTACTATATTCACTGAATAAGTTGCATTTGTTTTGTCTTCATTTCATTTACTTACCAAGAATTCAGAGGGCTGTCAGAGAATTCCGAGATCAGTGGAATAATCATGGTCTTTCAACAGAGAGAGGGTTAACCCCTCTTCAGCTATGGCAACGAGGCATAGTGAACAATGCAGGAAGTCATAACCTAAGTCTCAATGGTATTTGTGATGTAGATAGTGAGCTCATCATTGATGATAGCATGCCTGTTGCACAGTTACAAACAAATAACAATGTTGTTGTTCCATCAATTATTAGAAATATAAATGACACAACAATGGCTTATCTTCATCAGACCTTTGATCCATTTGCAGATGATGAAAACCATGGCATAGATCTGTTTTCCAGCCTTGTGAGTTTTCTACACAGGAAAAATGAGAGAGTAATTTTTTCGGAGTTACCATCATTTTGTTCTAATAGAGTATTTTTTACTCCTTTTAGACTACAATGATTTTGATTGGCAGCTAAAGTAGGTGTAAAAACGTAGAGGAAATATATTGGAGTAAACCTGCAAGACCACGCCCACTCGACTTTCTTAAGTTTTGTTTCTTCCACCATTTTGTTATCCCGCAGTGGACGGAGAAACACCGAGGCTGTGAACGAGGTAAGTCTGCTAATTGCTCAAAGATAAATTGGAAGCCTGTTTTAAGCGGGTTCGGTTATTTTATCTGTAAGAAATAACTTTTGTGTAGTGTAATGCTGCTATTCTGCCGTGTATTTGGCTGTAAGGAGATTGAAAACTTCGAGCGGGAGTTTGCTAACGGTTAGCCTCATTTGAACTTCTGCTAAACTAAATATAGCCATTTTAAATAAGTTAAGATGTTTTTTATATTGGGGTCGTACCGCGTTACGTTAAATACATTAAAATATATACATTTTTTTCACTAGATATTAATTTTGTCGCTACCCTCCACCTTTTTCCCTTTTTTTTTAAGTAACTTGGCAGCCACTTTTGAAACGACAGCTCCATTAATATATCGATTAGGTTATCAGGTCCATCGAATTCAATGCTTTTATGCTAATGTTTTGAAGCCCATGGTCAACTTTTTTTTGCCGCGCGGTGAAAAAATGGCTGTCCTTAAAAATTGTCAGCCTGTCTTAGCTGCTGTGGGTGGGCAGCCACCATTTCTCAAATGCAAAACAGAGAAGTTCGCACTGTGCAGTATCGATTCTGATAAATCTCCTGCGGTCCGTGTTTCCAGATAATCTTCACAATTTCCCATGCCAAAAACTCATCATCAATAAACCAACAAGAAATAATGATAATAAATAAATGAACTTTCAAAAAAATAAACCTGCTGGCTGTTTAGATGCCAGTGCATTGCGGTCAGTGTTTTTGTTAGCAGCAGTTCTGCAAATTTAGCAACATTGCTGTGTCAGCTAGTGTGAACTGTATACCTATACTATTTTAAAATCTATTAATATATTTGGAAAACGGGATAATTCTGAATAAAATTTTGGTTTGGTACATTTCGGTTTTGTAATGTTTTTTTATTTTTTGTAATGAATTATTTTTTTCACACCAGGAAAGATGTAAGCTGTGCGTGTGAAACACGGTGAACGGCAGAAATATATCTGTTTTGAAGGTCAGCTGACCTACAAATCCTTTCTGGAATGCGGTGAGTGGAGACATCACAATTTACCCAAATTTTTTCTTTACAGGAATCAGTCAACTTTGTGGGTGAGCTGCCAGCTGTGATACAAACTGATTTGTTCTAAACATAATCTTGCTGTGTTCACAGTGGCCAAAAAGTTCAACATCCCAACCTTGGAGTTGAAAGTCTTTGATGACTCGAAGACAGAAGTTGATGAGGAGGTTTTTGATTTCCTGATAAAAACCCCAAACCTTGGAGTGTTGGAGATTTGTCTGGCCAAAGATCCAGAAAGTGAAGTTTTTCCTTTCAATTTTTAATTTAGTTTGTTTTGAATTGTTTTGGCTAAATTACCCTTCAAAATCTGTAGTGTTTTTTGCTTTTAAGTACATACTAAATTAAGATAATGTGCCGAAGAGTTTTCATACATATTTGCATCAAAAGGAGTCTAAGGGTTAATGATTTTTGACAGGATAGTGTGGGGAACAAAACACGGGCAAATAAGTACAATTTTTATGTCCTGTGGCTGTGTTAGACAAAATTATAAATCTGCTAAACTGTTAAGTCAGTCAGAATTTAAAAAGCTTCATTTTTACTTTTCTTGTTTTGGTTTGATTTTTGCTATCATACTAATTAAAATATTACATTACCTGAAAGCTTTAATACTTTGACAGATCACCTGAGTTGTCCTACAAAGAGCTGCAATAACAGTTCAAGTGGAGACACTGAAGTGGACTCAGATGACACAATATTATTACACAGCCCGACAACAAGACAGAGAGTTGAGGACACCTCTCTTGCCAAAGTAAGTTAAATAATCTATTCACAAAGTCATTTCAAGCATTCAAAGGCATGCTGTCTTCGGTTTAGTTGTCAAACAGTGCAGGAAGGCATATAATCCAAACTAGTTTAAAGTTTTCTAGGGAAACAGCAGATTGCACTGAGTAACTCACAACACATTTGAATACATTCTGGAAAACTGTCTGTCATAAAAACACATCATTCTACTGCATTTACTTTTTTATTTTTGCTCGGTAAAGACCTTTTTAATTGAAGTACTGGTGATTATAATTGTCATTAAAATTGAAGCAAAACTGAGAAAAATTATGTTGAGTCTGAACATGTAATTTCATGATATTGATCATGTATTTTTTTTTACTGTCATAGATGATTGAAGATATTCTAAAAAACAAACCAGGAGGAGAGAGTATCATCAATGAGTACGCTCGGACAAAAAGCCTAACAGACAGCAGAGGGCGTGACATGGTTAAGATTTTGGTGGCACATATGACAGCTGAACATGGGTATACTGAATGTTTTTTGTGCTCTTCACTACATAATATTTTTCAAAATGTGTCATCTTCAACTGGGCTAATTGTCTCTTAAGGACAAGTCCATCAAGGCGTGTGAAAGAGGATTATGCCAAGGGTATCATCGCTTTGTTCCCTTACCTTGCTGATCCTAGTAGCAGATTTGGCTATGTAAGTACCATCGCAGAGATGGAGCGTTTGAAATTTTTCTAGTTTGTTTTGTAAGAAAATGTACCCATTTAATTAACATTCTATACACAGTTTTCTGTAAAACTCTGTATGTTTTGTCTACTCTGTTTTCTTTTAACTGCTTTAAAAATCTCTTTTAATGTTTAGGAGCATTACTATAATGCAGAAGATGGGAGTGGTTATTTGGCTTGGAGATTGAAGTTTGTCCAAAAGGAAGCTTGTAACGGACAAAAGAAGGCTGCAAGACTGCCAAGGACACTAACTGGTATGCACATTTGTACGAGTTAAAATTTAAATTTAATTTATTGTCCCCTTTTTGCTATGGAAGTTCTTGAGCTTTACTCATTGTTATTTTTGGATTTATTTTATAGGGGGACCAACAGCTGACAGAAGGTGCTTCAGAGAGGAAGACAGCCAAATGACTGACAGCTTGTGTTTTGAGGCCATAGCACTGATGAAACATACAGCAGATGAAGGAACTGTAAAGAGGAAGATGAGGCAGACCTTCAACTACCGCCAAAAAATGATCCATGATCCAGTGAAATCATCTGACATCTTTTTGGACTTCCCAAGATTCCTGGACATAGAAGGATTGGTATGTTTATTTTTCCGTCAACCTCTGTCACTGTTGCATGCTAAGTGCATATGAGAATTAGTTGTTGGAAAATGTATGTGACAATGTGTTTATATTTATTTGACAGATTGAGCAAGACTTTACATTGATGTTTGATGAAACCATCTCTGCAAAGTTCCTGGAGAAGTGGCCCACAATCTATAAGCAGAAAGTCGTTGAGCAAAGCCGTGGTCTCACACAGTCTGAAGACCTTCAATACCTTCTTCAAAATGCTGAAGGCACAACAGAAGTGGAAAATGGTAAGACTGAATTAATTATCATAAAGGGGCTCTGATATAATGTTGTAGACATTTATAAAAAAATTGTTTCCTGCAAAATTGCCATTTGCCATCAGTATTTGGTAAGATTTTCTTTTTGTGTGTGTGGGGGGGGGGATTATCAATGGATTTGCAATTGAGATGTTTAGGCAGCTCATGTTCTTTTGATCTCCCAGGATGGGACTGTGACATGTCATCCATTTTGATGCTTGTGCACCTGCTGCCACCATCGCCTCATGGCCGCAAGAGACCAGGCAAACTCTCAGCCAGACGAGCAAGTGAGCATCTTGTCAAGTTCATCAAGGTAAAGTTTCAGTGAAGGAAACATTTGCCTTACTCCCAATATTTCTGGTCAACAAGTTAAGCGTTGAAATGCAAACTTGCGTTTTATGAGTTTCTACCAGTCCCTAATTCTGCAGCCCTCCTCTTCTTTAATCTTCTTCTTTTAAAGGCAATTCTGATCATGTTATGTTTATTTGTTTTTGCCACAGACGGGAACCAGCATCCAAGGTTTTCTTAATGGGATCACAGAATGCCAACAACCATTCCTGCTTGCAGTGGGGTCTCAGAGAAGTGTAATTCACAAGTTCTTCATTGTGATTGACAAACATGCAATACCTTGTAAGTCGCCTGGCTCTCTTGCCTGTTTTGATGAGCTTTTCAAAGCTCACTTTGTGTTTGGCACTTCATATGACCCTGATCTGGTCAATGTGTATAACTTTCTGCAGACAACCATTTATGAGATAGATGTTGATGCAACCAAAGTAAATCCTAGAGTTGCAGAGATAAGAGCAAGGATGCTGCATTAAGTAGAGTTGTTTTTTTTGTTTTTTTTTCATGGGCAAATAACGTGACTATGGGGCTATGAGATCGCAGAGACTCTTCAGTTACCAATAAACACCAAGGTGTTAAATGTTAGATGGGCCAAACACCATGGAAATGTGTATCGTGCTGGCTTAGTTGTTTGTTTGAAAGTTCATTTTGAAATGCCAGTTTTTCACAAAATTTATGATGTTGTCATGAAAGATAACAGTTTACTATTGGTCACCTTTGCAATGCAAACACTGTGTCTGAATGAGCATTTTAATGCTTTTCAAGTTCTGTGTACAAATGACGGACCTCGTGTGATTTCTGTTGAAGACCTTTTCTGTTGCAAAGCCTTTGCTTTGCAGATGTCATACAGTGATGGTGATGCAAATTATTATATCGTACCATACTGTTTCTTCTAAAAAGAATGAAATAAAGGTGGCTGTTAAAACATTAATTTCTTAAATGATTTTTTATGTATTGTTATACCAAACTACAAATGTATAATTTTCATACTATTGCATTGTGACTTCTAAGAAAAAAATATTTCTTATTAACAAGAAGTAAAAATTACTAAAGTTAAGAATAAAATTAATTTCCACTATGAGCAAAATTTGACACAATATAAATTTAAAAAGTGATCTATAATGAGTAAAATTTTATCTGTTAGAGTAAAAAGAACACTTACATTTTGAATAAAATATTGCTCCAGAGAGAACAAATTATATTCCAACTAGATTGTAGAGTAGTTTTTTTTCCATCTCCGCACAGAGTAATATTTAATCCATGTGAGTAAAATATTTGCACTAGATTGAGTAAATTTTACTCTGTAATTTTAACTCTGTTAAATAGAGTCAAAGTAAATTTGACTCTATTTAGACTGGGACCAATACTGTCTTTTTCAGAGTAAAATTTTATTCAATTTGAGTAACATTTACTCTGCAAATTTTATTGTGTAGAGGGTAGATAATCTTAAGTCATTTCTTTTAAGTTCATATTGGTGCTTCCATTTTTCTTCAAAAATGTCGGTGTATGGCTTGAGAAATCACTTATTTTTTGTGCCATTGTAAATTTAAATTATTAAGGACTCTGCAACTTATTCAATACATTTTTTTATCTTCAAATGTTACACCCATGAAACAACTAAATCACTATAACAAAATGGGTTTAATGTATAAATACAACTGGGGTGTCCAAATGTAGTCTTTCAGGAAAACTACCCCACTTGTTCTTTTCAGTTACTCCAGCTCTGTGTTATTGTTTTTGAACATTAAACATAATGTGCTGTCTAAAAAAAAAAAAAAACGCAGATTCTGTTATTTTTGCAGCATGCACAAAAAAATTCCAGTTTTGACTTTTGTAGAAAGTGGAAATGGCATCTGTGGTGCTCAGGACATATGGCAACGACTGCCCACAACAAGGTACCCAACAGCAGAATGCACAAACCAGGAGCAGAGGACATGAACAGCACCCACGACTGCTCCAAGCTCCTCCACCGTGGCGAGGACCACAGGTGGCACCCAACAGCAGAATCCACAAAGCAGGAGCAGAGGACATGAACAGCACCCACGACTGCTCCAAGCTTCTCCACCGTGGCGAGGACCACAGGTGGCAAGCCGGACAATACCACTTGGTGATGCAAGAGCCATGGTTCCTTTCAAGCTCAGAGGTAACCCATGACGAGTCTAGTGGACAATCCATCTGCCCTGACAAATGAACATATGACTCCACAAAACCTGCAAAAGACCATCTGACTGACTTTTGACCAGATGGTGGAACACTCATTTGTGCATTCACCACACACGCCTGTGAATCTGTTGGGACGGAACATTTTTGTCAAAACAGGAGCCAGCATTCTTTCAGACTGGATGCCATGGCACACCCCACAGCCAACCCCTACTGCTGACACCTGCTGGATCCAGAGGGGCCCTGAAACGTTAGGTGTGTCCATGCATTTCGGGTATGGATGCCATGAGTTCTGTCCTGGAAGCAATATTTTTCGCCTCCGATGACCTGAACTGCACATTCTATTATGACAGAGAGGATGATAACCTGTACCAAGAAGCATTTCATCAGGTAGACAGCCATACGTGGCATATAAACTACACTGACACATATATTGGTCAAGAGGGTGTATTTAGGTTTATTTTGCATTCACACACTCACATTTGCAATGATACCGGAAGTTAGTCACACCTGTATCGCACAAAGAATTAGCACCCCCCTGGTCATGAAGCTCGGCAACTCAGACCCATGACTGAGAGGGATGTAAACAAAACAACTGTCTAAACTGTGATATTCAGGTGTTCACTTCTCTCCATCAATGACGATTCAATCGTATTTCGGGCGATAACTCGTAGCAGTGTTTTCAGCTTACCCTAGGGCGGTTCAGTCAATTTAACGCACCTGCTCAGCGTCCTATTTAAGCCCAGGTGCGTAGGCGTTCATTCTCTTTCTTACCTTCAGCGCTCATTCTTCGCCGGTCTCAGTGCCCGCGGGTCTCCGTCTCTTTCGGCGACTTGCTGTGTTCCCACCGTTCTTCGGATGGATGATCCCCATTTTTTATGATGTGGGGTTTTCGTTTCGCCGCATCTGCTCTGCTTTGCAGTGATCCGCGGGCGGCTGCCGGCGCGCAGCGCGTTCGTTTCGCCGCGGTCGCGTGCATCTGCAGGGTGTGTGCGTTCCGCGATGTTCGGGATGTCCGTGCCCCCCGATCAGGAGCAGTCCGGGTCTTCTCGTCTGCCGTGGTCAGCGACTTTCTGCGGTGAGCGGCAGTCAGTCCTTTCCCGTGTAGTTTTCTACGGCTGCGTTTTTCTTCCTGTTTACTTCTGTGACGTCACGCCCCTAAGGACCCTGGGAATTGTAGTTTTGTCTCCGGGTCTTTCATGATGCACTTCCTCATTCCTTTTCTGCTGCGTAGTTCTGCGTCGTCTGGTTGTTTTTCAGGGGTCGTGGGGTCCTTTCTGTGGTTTTGAAGGCTCACAGTCCTCGTTTGGACAGGTTTCTCATGCTGGCTGAATTTATCGTGGCTTTTAGCATTTGTTTTTCTCTTGCTGTTTTGTTCTTTGGGAGCTGAGTGTGAATCTTGACTGTTTTTTTTTTAATTTGATGCTGGCTTTATTATTATGGCGGTTCTTCTGTTTATTTTCTTCGTTGTTATAGCTGCTGGCTAGTCAGCATGTGAATCAGTGTCTCTTGGACCCGTCTCTGCTCTGTGGACATTTTCCCCTATGATTGGTCTCTCTTATGCAGCGTCTATGGCTCATTTTATTCACTCGGGGATCCTCGTTCGTTGCCCCCGCATGTTCTGCATCTGGTCCTGCTCCGCCTGTTTTTTCCCGCTCTGTGTACCCAGTGGGTCATGCCCTGGCTTCAGGGACTCGCGTCGGCCGCATTGGTGAGTGTGTCAGTCTCGTCGCGGCCTTGTTTTCTCGGCTGGACAGTTCATTTGTTATTCTCTCTCTGGTTTGGTTTGGAGGTTTGTGAGGGCTATGTGATGGATTCTTCCGGGGCATCGTTTTCAAGCCGCCACTGAGGGTGGCCCCTAGGAAGTGTTCAGGTTGACGTGACTTGATCTGGACCTGCTAGCGCCTCGCAGTTGATCTTCTGGGCATCAGTGGCTGGTTCCCCATGCGCCTTCAGGATTCTTCAGCTCCCCATGCTGTCTCCACGAAATTCCTCTGAACGCGATATAAGGTTGCGGCCTCTCAGTGGCGTTTCTTGGCTTTCAGTTGGCGCTCGAAGTGTTTGTCGGTTTACCTTTCTGCTGTCATTCTTTCCCTCTTTATGCCTGGAGTGGTTTTGTGATACCTGTTGTGTCTTCAGGCTCCCTCCACTTGTTCTCCTGAGTCTGCGCCTTCTGGTTTGGGGGAAAAGGATTTAAGAAGAGTGGTTTGTGTTTGTCCGGCCGCCAGAATCTACGGCTCTGATGGTTCTTAAGGGGTCGTCCGGTTATTTCATCCTTGGAGATTATATTAAGGCTGTTTCAATATTGAATGATGGTATTGTGTCATCGGTTGACTTGGTTAATGTTTAAATAACACCTTGAGCAACTTATACCCTGACCGTAGGAAATATATCACTTGCGCTCTCAAGCTTAGTTCAAGAGTTAAATCTTGTGTCCACAAGTCAGTCTTCTGTCTGCCTTTTCTAAGCCGATGGCACTCTGCTAGATGCATCCCCATTTAGAGGCTTGTTATACTCCGCCTCTAAATGCTTAAGGTTCAGTCTAGCAAATATAATATCAAAACCTATGATCCCTCATGGCTCTCAAGTTCTCTTTTGCAGTATCCAGTCTCCCTTGGCTAAATAAAATTTGAGAACCATTAATATCATATACAAGGCATCAAATCCAGCCGAGCTGTAATCCTCTGCTACGTGGGATGTTGACCTTCCTCATCTACAAATCTCCTTGGCTACTCTTCCCATCTACTACTCCTACTCCTCGATGGCCTCCTGAAGGTGCGTCCCTCTGAAACTGTCAAAGGTTACTTTTGTCATCATTGGAATATATAAAAGATTGGTGTTAAGATTTCGTGCAGGTCATATATTTCACTATTATTTCACTGTTGGACTTTGTAATTATGGTGGTTTCTAGGGTGCGATAAATCCACAATGGGTCTTTACCTTAACTATCTTCTAAATTTCCCTTTCTCAGATTTGTTTTTTAAAAGCACTGTTATTTAATTTATCTCAATCATTTTGAAACTGATCAGTTTCTGGGTTATTTATATATTCTTGTCAAGACTAATACTGCTTTGTTTTATCTTTGCATCGCATCCTGAGCCTGCGAACCCCTACGCCCCGATCAGCTTCTCCGTTTCCAGGAAATGATGTCACCCATGCATTCCTTGATCTGGTGCTGCAACGATGACTGCTCGACGTACCTATTGCTGCACTGAAAGTGACGGGGCGTTGGACCTCCTCTGCATTCCAATGACACTTCTGACTGAATTAATTAATCAATGTCAACCGCAGAATGAATGTAAATTCTTTGATTGTAGATGCTAAAAGACGATTATAGCCAGGTGGAAGCCTAAAAATTTAGGATGTTCTAAAGTGTATTATAGTATGCGATGGAGCTCAAAAAAATTTTGGTTTCTAAGCTCAATTATGCCAATTAAGCTTCGGACATATGGCGTTGAGGTTGTTCTTGATACTTAGATTGAAATCTTCGAATAAATGGATGTTCTGAGCTCGTATTATGGT
>CM074505.1:17962728-17989281 GCA_037389245.1 Oryzias sinensis | reverse complement strand
TAATGTGACAGCAGGACAAACTGATCAAGGAAAGGCAAGTTTATCTGTGTAGTACAACTTGTACAGAAAGTAATTAATGTGCTTCACAAAACATCTTCAAGGCCATGTAGTCTGAGACACAACTCCCAATTTCAACAAAGTATTTCCTGTCTTCTAGATAAGACCTGAACCAACTTAGGGCAGATCCAGAGATGCCAACCCAGTCCGTCTAAAAGGATCCTATGATCAACAGTGTCAAAAGCAGAACTTTGGTCTATAAAGTCAAGTTTCTCTCTTAAATGGTCTGAGCTCGCCACAGGAAGCCCCGCCCCAAACCTGGAGCTGGTGGAGCTGAGGGACGTTTCCAGGATGTTTCAGTCCAAACAGAAATGTTTCTCATCATTTCAGGGAAATGTTGTTCTTCTATGTTTTATACGATAAGTGTCTGAAATCTCTTGGTGGTTTGTCATAAAGTCGTTTCTCATGAACTTTCTTACGTTTTTCTCTTTGATGATAAATTTAATGTCCAGCAGCTGCAGGAACCATAAACCTGCAGCAGCTTCAAATCAACAGGAAACAGTTTATTTTGAAACCAGATGCTTTTATTTTTGAAGCATGAGAGAAGGAAAAACTTTGACCCCACAGGTTTGATTCTTTTGAGACAACAAGAAAAAGCTTGAACGCGTCAATCAGCCGTCACGTCCTCCGTCTTTTCTTCCTCTTTCTCTGAGTCGGATGAGGACGAAGAGGAGGAAGAGGAAGAGGAGGAGGAGGAAGAGGAGGAGGAAGAAGAGGATTTCTTAAAGGATTTCTTGGACTTTTTGTTTTTTTTCTTCTTAGCACTCTTGCTGGCAGCAGCTTCTTTGACGTTGATGGCGCCCTCCTCTGCCTCCAGGGCTCCTTCACCTTTGACCTCTGGAGGAGCTTGGAGGACAGCGGGCGGCTGAGAGAAGGCCTGCTGCTGCACCTCCTGCTCCTCCATGCGCAGCGGCTCCTTAGTGAGCACGGACCGCTCTGTGGAGACAAAGGAGAGGTTCTGGTGTGGCGAGCAGAAATGTTGGATGGATCTCTCCAGAGTTAGTGCTCTGTGATTTCTGCGGATGTTAGATGGTGAGTAAAGGTTACAGGATGGCTGTGATTGACGGGTTTAGTGATCATGTGACCTGTTCCTCCTCTCTTCCCAAACCCATCATAAACGAGGAGAAGCGTCTCCGTGCAGCACCTGGAGGGCGTAATCACGCCGTTCACGCCCTCCAGGCCAGTTTCTGGCCCTTTTATTGAATCAAACTTGTTTGTTTCCTGTTGGAAAGCAGCCAATCAAATGGTTGGAATCAGGCGGAAGCATCTCCGTCTGTTGACGGAGGTAAACCTTCCGGTTTGACGGGTTGAAAAGTTACATTTGGTTTGTTTGTTTGCGGTTCTGGACGGGTCGGACTTACCACAGTTCAGTGCTTCGTCTAAAGAAAACTCCAGGCTGTCAGGGAAGAAGAGCAAGCAGTGACAAACAGGTCGAGCATGTTGAAGCACACGCTGGAGGTTCTTGCTGCTCCGCTGCTAAAACCTAGACGGAACGTCTTCCAAAAGGGGGAGGAGCCTGGAACTCTGCTCACCTTTCAGGGTCGGCAGTGATGCCGCGCATCAGGTCGTCATACTTTTGGATCTCCTGCTCCAGCTTGGTCTTGATGCCCAGCAGGTCCCGGTTCTGCGCGGCCTGCTGCTCGATCTGCTGCGTCACCTCCGTCAGCTGCCTCTGGAGGTCCCGGATGGCGGCCCAGGTGGGCTGCAGACGGAGGGCGCACTCGTCTTTGGTCCTCCTGATGTTCTCCTCCAGGCTGTTGATCTGTACGGAAAGCAGGAGGGGACATTCCGTGGTGTTTATTTGGGTTTTCAGAGCCACATCCAGGTGTTCCTGGAGGCTACAGATTTTCTTATGGCTGGAAGCAGAAGCGGTTCAGCGTTAATGACAGACCTGTGAGGAATGAGAAGCAGCCGAGCGGCTCGGCTCATGTTTCATGTGTTCGTCTGCTCACCGTGCCGAGGAGAGTCTTGATCTGGATCTCCAGGATTTTCTTCTGCTTCATCAGGTCCTTGAGCTCAGATTTGCCAGACTCCAGCGCCTCCAGGTTCTGGGCGTCCTCCACTTTGATGTTATCAAACTACAGAGGAGAACATGACAGAGTCAGGAGCGGGGGGGTTGGAGAGGTCACGGACAGCAGCTCAGCAGCGTCATACCTTGCTTTTGTACCAGTTGTCCATCTCCTTCATGTTGTTGTCTGCTACTTTCTCGTAGTGGACTCGGATGTTCTTGACAAGGTCAGCCAGGTTGGAGGTCTGGGACTCGATCTCCACCGTCACCTTTGAGTTCTTGATCTTCTCACACAGATCCTCCACTTCCTGCAGGACAAAAGAGCTGAAGTTCAGCCTCAGATGAGCAGAGAGCGACTCTGCAAACAGGAGCCTCACATTCTGGTGATCTCTGGTCAGTTGATCCAGCTCTGACTTCAGCAGATCCATCTCCTGCTGCAGATTTTCTTGGGTCAGTTTGGTTTCCTCCAGGGTCCTCTTCAGATCCTCCAGGTCTTTGTCCAGCTCTTTGTTTGCCTTGGTTTCTGCCTCCAGCCTGCAAACAGAAGAAAGCTCAGTTCTGTGTCCAAGTGTGGAGAAGAGTTCTGCCACGTTCTCACTTCTTCTTGAAGTCCTCGTTGGCCAGCACAGAGCTATCGGTCTGCAGCAGGATCTTCACGTTCTCCATGGTGATGTCCTTGATCTGAAGACAGAAACATGTCAGAAGAAATAACTTCACAGCAAAACATCTGCTTCAGAATAAAACAGCAAACCTTCTTTTTCAGATCCTCCAGGGATTCCAGGGTTTGATCCCAGTCTCGTCCACTCGGCACCTTCCTTTTGGCTTCGATCTCATCGATCTGTTTCTGCAGGTCCTGGTTTTCTTCCCGCAGCAGCTTCACCCTGTCCAGGTACCCGGCCAGCCGGTCGTTCAGGCCCCTCAGGGTCTGCCGGTGCTCCATGTCGTCGGTAGTGGAGGGAGCTGGGGAGTCCGGGGCATCCTCCCTCTGCTGGCTCTGCAGGGAGGCCCGCGCCTGCGGGATGGAGTCACCCTGCTGCTCGTTGCGCAGCACTTTGCGCAGCCCCTCCAGGCTGGACACGGACGCCCTGGCACCCCTGGACCCAGGAACCCCGAACAGGCTCTTGCTGCTGTTCCTTTGCATGATTGAGGATGAGGATGAGGATGAGACGGAGCGACAGCGACACGGATCAGTTCTGCTGACTTAGAGTCGCCGGACGGATGCTGGGAAGCCTCTTTATAGCAGATGTCTGCGCGTAAATCCGCCCACCAGCGGCCTGGTTGGCTCCAGAGTCCGAGGAAAACTGGTTCTGAGAAGAAATTCCAGTTTTTCACCTCGACCACATACCTCTCCTCCTCAGGTGTCATCTGATGATTGGACCTCAGCGCAGGTTCGGGGAGGAGATGGAGACTCCTGTGCGTTTAAAAGCTGCTGCTCCGCGGGAGAAACGACGCGGCTCCACCAGACCTCACCTGTTCAGACGGAACTCACCTGTTCAGACGGAACTCACCTGTTCAGACGGAACTCACCTGTTCAGACAGACCTCCCCTGCCTCATCCCATCATGTCATCACCGGACAGCAAAACCAAAGAGAAGCGTGAGATGATTGGACTCAACGACAAGTTCGTCCAGCTGATTGACACGGTGCGTAATTTTTGTTTAAAAATGTTCAACAGTTTCGTTATTTTCTGCTGAAACCGCTTTTGATGAACAAACTTGTATTAACAGAAAGGATTTCTGCAACAAAAATCTCCTTTTAGATTAAAAAAATGCGTAAATATTTTTGATTTGAACAGCAAATGCATTATTTGAGGATTTCTTTTTTACGTTTTTCCTCCATTTAGAACATTTCATGTCTGGATTAGAAAATATCTGCAGGATGTGAATCTGCTGAGAGTTTCACCAACAAGTGTCCTGGAGGAATTTAGAGCTTTAAGACTGAAGGCTTTTGTTCTAATGAATTCGTTCCCTGGAGGCACAGAAACAGTCTGTGCTCCTTAAAGCCGTGAGTGTGTCGCCCCCTGGTGGAGAAATCCAGAACAGCGGGATCCTTAAAGAGAATAACGGTGTTTGTAAATATGTTTTGTAGCATTTTCTCATGATGAAGGTTCTGTTTCTGTGTATATTTTTCTATCCAAACCTGAGCAGACAAAAAATGCTGTTTGAAAAATATTGTATTTGTGATGTAGAGAATAGGGTGGGCGGGGCATGGGGAGCAGCAACGGCTGGAGTTGCTCCGCCCCAACAGCCCCGCCCACAACCCTGAGGTGAATTTCCCTGCAGTCCTAGAAAACGGTGTCCAAACACAGGATTTTAGATTTTGTCTAAGAATGATTAAAAGACCTCTTCGAAAACAGATCAAACGATGACTGAGGGGGTGTTTGTCGCCCCCTGGTGGAAACATCCAGAACAGTAGGACCCGTGAGCCTGAAGGCTAAACCTGTTCAGGTCTGAGCTGCTGTGTACAGATGATGGTGAGCAGAAAGAACATGTTTCTTCCTGTGACGGATTCCTGTTTCTGTGCATCAAAGGTGAAAAACCTGGAAAACGAGAAAAGAAAGCTGGACGAGAAACTGAAGATCCTGCGGTCGAAGGAGGACTACGCCGGGAGGGTGGACGACATCGTGAGGCAGGAGAGGATCGAGCTGGAACAGCAGGTGGAGACTTTGCTCAGGGACCAGGAGAAGCTGAAGGATGAGCTGTCCACGAAACAGGAAGAGGTGGAGGACTCCAGGAAGAGGTCAGCAGAGGTTCTGGTTCTGAAGCTCTGAGTGTTTGTCAGCACGGTAACCATGGAAATGCTTGCAGGTACGAGAAAGAGTTGAATGCCAGAAATGAGAAGGAGAACAACTTTGTGATAACCAAGAAGGTAGGTACAGGTGTGTCTGCTTCTCTTGCTCTCATCCAGCATCTGGAAGTCTGCATTGTGTTTGTGCAACAGGAAGTGGATGAAGGCCACATAACAACTGTTGACCTCAAGCTGGAGCTGGAGGATCTGCTTGGAAAGCTGGAGCTCCTCAGAGCTGGATTTGATGAGGTACAGAGAGGTTCCATTCCTGCTTCTGGAGGAAGAAGACGTTCCTCCAGATGACCCTTCTGTGCGTCTGACCTTCAGGAAATCAAGGAGCTGGAGTCTCAGGTCCAGAATGAGAAGAGGGTCATCTCTGACACCAACAAGCGCTCCCTGGACCTGGAGCCCATCATCCAAAGCGTTGAGATGAAGTACTCTGAGATGGCAGTTCGTGCCAAAGAGGAAGCAGAACAGCTGAACCAGAAGAAGGTGAGGAGCAGAGAGGAAGAGGAGGTCTGTCTGTCACACGTCCATGCTGACACTGCGGCTGCTCTGCTCCTCAGATGAACGATTTGGTCCAGACTGCAGGACAGCGCGAGCAGGAGCTGCGCGACATAAAGCGGGACATCGCAGATCAGATCCGCATCATCCAGAAGCTGAAGGTGGAGGTGGAGACTCTCAGGAGGAAGGTACAGACCAAACACAGAACTCCACAAACTCCCCCGTCTGTCCACCTGATGACCTCTGTGGCTCCTGACAGGAAGAGTCGCTGAGAAAAGCCATGGAGGACGCCAGACAGAACAGCGACGAGGACATGGAGAAGGCTCGAGCGGACATCGCCGCTCTGGAGAACGCTCTGAAGGACAGGAAGAAGGAGCTGGCCAGGCATTTCCGCGAGCATCAGGAGCTGCTGAACATCAAGCTGGGCCTGGACATCGAGATCGCCACCTATCGGGAGCTCCTGGAGAACGAGGAGCAGAGGTAGGAGAGGCAGCAGGTCGGCGTGGCGTGCAAATGTGGGAGGAGTCTCCTAACGGCGGTTTCTGCTCCTCCTTTCACAGGATGAGGCACACCATGCGCTTCATAGGTGAGAACCTCTCTGTCATCTTCTCTTGATGAGCCGTTTTTAAAAGCCGAGAGCTAAAAAAGCTGCAGAGTGATTTCAATATGAAAAAGAAAGACTTTTTAGAAGAAAGTTCTGACATTTCAAGACTTATGAGACAGAAAAATCCCTTGGAGTGGTGCGCCTCCTTGTGGAGAAATCCTGTTGTAATCAGCGGATGTAAAACATTTGAAAACAGTTCTTTCTTATGGAAGCGTATTCCATTCAGTAAAACAAAGATGACCTTTGACCCACAGAGTGTCCGTGCCAGAGACGTTTAGTGTGTGATTGTTTGTGGTGAGACACAGGTTTGAAGCTGCAGAGGCAGGCAGGGACCGTCAATAAAGTACTCAACAACACTGCAGACAAACAAAGGCAGCTTTCAGTAACTCAACCTAAATGTTCCACAAACATCACAAGAACTCCTTAAAACAAACTACACAGAACTCCCAAATGTTGTTTTTATTTTATTTTAGAGTGAACCATCACCTTTGAATAATGCAACTTGTAGACGCGTCCTTAAGTCCTCGCTGTAGGACTGCACAGGATATTAGAGCTAAAAACAGAAACGAAAAAGTGAGAGAGAAAAATGAAAAACAAAAATTGGGGTAAAAAAACATTCAAACCTTTTAGCAAAAAGACTAAAAATTTGTCAAAATGTAAAACATTTTAGCGCAAAACATAAAATTTGTGAAATGCATAAAAAAAAATTGTGAAAAAACAAAAAAAGATTGGAGAAAAATGAAAAGAAAAATTGGCAACAACATAAATTATAGCAAAAACGGAAACATTTGATTTGGAAGTCAGAAAAACATTCCAGACTGTGAGCCGCTCACTGCTGTGTGACTGATGTCGTCAGGATGGACTCACAACTGTTCCTCAATATTTAGGACTCCTTCAAGGATTTTCATCGGTAGGAAGAACAGAACAGATGATGATGATGATGGGGGTGTTGCAGCTCATCTTCTTCATCATCATCTTCTAGTTTTCATGAGCAGCTGAGGTTAGCGCCCCCCCCCCCCCCCCCCATGGTTGGAGTTACCAGCTTTCTAGTTCGTGAAAAAATCAGAACGAGAATCACGGCAGAGGTTTTTTATCTTGAATGTAATATGCTTCCATACTAACTCACTAAACCAGAATGAACCAGCAAATTCATTAAGAACAAATTCTATTCATAAACTTCTCAAGTTTGGGTTTCAATGCAGCATAAAAGTCAAATTTTATGTTTTATTTTTATTCTCAATTTTTCATAAAACTATTGTATTTAATTTATTTATTTTTCTATTTTTTTTATATTTTCTAGATATATATTTTATTTTATTTCATTGAAAAATTAAATTTTCTTTTATTTAATTTTATTTGTTATTAATTTGTTTCTTTTCCTTCTGGTGAGGTCTAAGCTCAGGGCTCAGGTCAGCAAAAGGCTTAAACTTTTGTTTTTAATGTTCATAAAGAATAAGCTTTGATTCAAAGCCGTTGATGGACAGAAGGCAGAAAACATTCATAATGTGCAGAAAACAGAACACTAACAAAGATACACCAACAAAGCTGTTGTGTGTTTGTGCTCCACTAAAACCAAACCTGTCTTTTGCTCAGATGTCTAAATACAAACCAAGTCCTTACTTGCACGCAGACGCTAAGCGGTCGTCGGAGCCCCAGAAGCCCCCCTCCCTCTGGAGGGAACCCACTGTTGTCCCAGACTGCCCCGTTGCCCCGGTAACCTGCAGTTCCCCCAAACCCATCGAAATCCCCACAGTGCCCAAGAAGCGGCTGCTGATCCGGTTGGAGGTGTCGTCAGGCCGGGTGGTGTCAGAAAGCTCCCACTACACCGACTGATCAACTCCAACTCTGCTCCATATCCACAAATGTGAATTCATTATTTAATAATTCATCTGATAAATTAACTTGTACTAATATTATTCGGTAATCCAACAGTGGCTCCGACAGATTCAACAGTGTGCTGCAGTAGGGGCTTGAAGTAGTTCACGTCAGTGTTTTTCAGCTTTTCTCCAGGCGTTCAGCCTCTGGGGGGGGAGGGGGGGGTGCTGGTCCCGGTGCTGTTGTTCACCTCAGACATCAGTGACTAGATCATCACGTCCCCCTTAAATCTGTTCTCTGCTGCTCCGTCTCTCCTCTGTCTGATGGAGAGCAAAGCTAGAGCTGCTTTCAATGATCTTTTTGGGGAAATGTCAGCTGTTTGTCCTGGGATGCAAAAGAAAAAAAAAGGCTTTCTGTTTATTGTCCTTCCAGTTCACCATGTTCTCATGTCTGTCTGCATCTTTGAAGTCTGTGGGAGAAAAACCTCTATTGTTAATAAAAAACTAACAAAAACATGGTTGTCTTGTGTCCTTACAAGAAGTAGCAGTGCCCCGCCCTCGTGCCCCGCCCTCGTGCACGCTGAAGCTCCTGGCTGGATGAAGCAAAGCTTTGTCTGCTAGTCTCTAAACCCTCATTGGCTGCTCTCAGAAATCTGTCCATAAAAATCAGATCTGAGGACAATGGGCATCACAAACACGGTACAAACCCAAGATTCTGCTCTGGTTGGACTTCAGTAGAAGGCCCAGAGTCCCTTGAACAGGACTCTGTGAGGGACAAGATCATCAAACACCCTCTCCAAATCTACAAAGCACATGTGTACTGGATGGGTAAAGGCCAATGAAAACCTCTAGCTCCATGTAGAGCTGATCCACTGTCCCCTGACCCAGACAAGACCCAGACTGTTCTCCAGAATCAAAGGTTGCACATCAGTCAAATTCTCCTCTCCAGTTCCATGGTGGAGTCTTTTCCAGGGATTCTGAGTAGTGCGATCCCCCTGTGGTTGCAGAACATCTTGACTCAGACCCGACCCGTCCCCAACAAACCACACATGTCACACAAGACGTCCAGAGACTTGAGGTACTCAGAGACGCCCCATCCACCCCCACTGAGGTGCTCTTTGCCCACCTCCCTGACCTCAGATGACTGACACACTCATCCCAAAGGCCTTTCCAGCAGAAGGCATGTCTGTTGGATTCAGGAGATCCTGAAGGTACTCCTTCTTTGCCTTGACAAGGTCTTCAGTTGAGGTCAACAGCTCACCTCCCCCTCAGTGGAC
Organism: Oryzias sinensis; assembly: GCA_037389245.1. Taxonomy (NCBI): domain Eukaryota; kingdom Metazoa; phylum Chordata; class Actinopteri; order Beloniformes; family Adrianichthyidae; genus Oryzias; species Oryzias sinensis. The sequence continues at coordinate 17,980,231 of CM074505.1, read as the reverse complement.
AGGGTTTGTGAAAAACCTGCTTCCCTCTGGTTTAGATGGCCAATGAATTGTCCTCCCCAAACTCCCTCCAGAACAACTCTGACCATCATCTCAGCCAGGCATAGAAGACACACGGCTGTGTTGCTCAAATCTAGTGTCCATGATGGACAAACTGTGACTCTTGTTCAGATCAGGGAGGTCATATCTCCTGATTAAGGTCTTCTAGAAATCACTGTCACCGACCACATGAACGCTGAAGTCTCCTAATAGAACAACAGTCTTCAGAACACTTTCTATTACCCCTCCAAAAGACTCTAAGTAGGCCAAGTCCTCTGTGCTGCTGTTTGACCAATAGGGTCCCCGTGTTTCACGGAGTGAACGTCAATAAAAGCTGAGGACTTTAGAGCCAACCCACTCCAGCCTGTCACCATGAGCATCTCCAAAAGGGATGAGAGTTCAACCCCTCCAAAGAAATTTGGTTTCAGAGCCCAAACTGTGAAGATAAGCCAGGCTGTCTCACGCTCCCTCCCACTCAGTCAGGTGACATTTTGTGTCCTGATGGTCAGAAACTATTTCAGTGGATTGGGCTGTGAAGCACCTCCTCTTGACATCCCCCAAATGATTCCTTGCTGCGGGTGGTGGGCCTACGGAAGAGAATCCCAGATAGTCTTTTTGGGCTGCGCCCGGCAGGATACCTTGGGTGTTACGGTTTGAGTTCTTTGCTTCTGTTTTTGGTTCTACTTTAGTTCTGTTTTATTTTGAAAGGTTTCCTGTTTTGTATCATGGTTTAGAGTTTTCCTTTTTGTTCCCATCTGCCTGATTGTTTCCACCTGTGTCTCGTCTGTTCTGCGTCTATTTTAGTCCTGTCTTTCCCTTCCTCCTGTGCTGCTCTATAGTATGCTGTTTCCCTGTTTCAAGTGTTTTTCGAGTGTTGAGTTTGCCTTGCCTGCTCAGCAGTGGTTGTTTTAGACCTGGAACCTCCTGCCTCCTCCTCTCTGTGACTGGGTACTTCCTTAACCCCCCAGTGTGACATTGGGAGGCGTTCACCTGTCAGCAGGCCCAGCCACAGGTGATTTAGTGGATTTTACCTTCAATGTCATCTTTTTGGCCATTTAAACTAATCTTAGTCTGACACTTTACCTGAGACCAAATGGGGGTCATTTGTCCCAAACAGCATAGCCCCCAGGATCACTCAAGTCCTCAAAGCCCACCTTGATGTTGGAGGCTTTTCCAGAATTTCTAGCTCATAAAACACAAAGCGGTTTAAGAATTTGCTGTTTGGTGGAAACCTGCATCACTGTAAGAAAGATGTAGCTCTTTCTACCACATTTTTATAGATCCAGAGACTTAGACTATTCATGAAGTATGTACAGTAGGTATCTGCAGAGGTCTGGGGGCGCTCCTGATTATCTGTCTCCTGAGGGGGGTCTGTGGGATTCTATTTGTTTTTCTATCTCAATTTAAAGCCCAGTTCCGTCTGCCTGCTTGTTCCACTGCGGCTGACGTAGTTGTTTTAGGCATCCACATTTGATTTTTACTAAACCCAGTGGTCACCCTCTTATTTTGAGAGGACCAAGTTTAAAAATGTAGTTTTCAAAGCTACAATAAGCTTACATATCCATGGTTTCATAACAGTTCTGGAAGGTTGAATAAAGTCTGGACAGTAGAAATGGTAAATGGCGTGTACTGGTGTAGCGCTGCACTACCTTTACAGTCACAGTTTCATTCAACCAACACACACACACATTCACACACTGCTGCAGAACACTGGCACCAACCTATAACCACCAGGACCAACATGGGGTTCAGTGACTCGCCCAAGGACACTCAGGAACTGAACCTACAATCTTCCAACCAGAGGTCAGCCGCTCTGCCTCAGGACCTCTAACTCATCTTCACAGATGCGTTATGCCGCCAAAGGGTGTCTCTCTGGTATCTCTGTGCCAATAATTCAGTTGATGCCGTGGCGAACTGTTCGCCCAATGGTGGCTGAGTGAGAGGCAGAAAACAGGAGACATTTTACCAGAAAACCTGAATCAGCCCCTTAAAAAGAGATCTACCTGCTACACCTGGACACCCGTTCAACAGCTCGTCTCCATCACAGTAATAATTATTCCGCTGTTGATTCTCTTTTATTTCAACAATGATTCCTCTGCTTTGCCTCTGATGAGCATCAGTTCACACATCAACACCAGTGCTACCTTCAAATGTATTCATGTTACAGGGGGCTCTGGTACTTTAGCAAAAAACAGAATTTAACCCATAAAAACATGGATTTAGCTAACAATTGAAACTTCTAAATCAAAACAGGAAATGTAAAAACCTTTAAAATAAAACTTCCTGTCTTTTTCTTTGACTGCCTTCCTGTTGGAGGTTTTTTGGTCAAATATAGTTATATAAACAGAAAACTGTTTCATCGTCAAAGCATGAAGAGGATGGTCTTAAACCTCTCCTCAGCAGCTGCTTTTGTTTGTCTTTGCTCTCTTCTGTCCTCCCGTCATTGCTCTTCGTCTTCCGGTTGTGGTGTTCCCGCTCTCATGACCCACTAAAGCCCGTTTCATGGAAACAAAGTAGAAAACGTCTGTGACCAGCTCGGCATGAGGTCAGAGGTCTCCCTTCAGAACTGGAATGCCTTAAAACAGAGGAATTCACTGTTTGAGGTCAATAATTCAGAACCAGGAAAACTGCAAAGACTTGAGTTTATTAAGACAAGTGAGGCTGAAACAGACTTCTGGAGTGAAAATGACGACACACGAAGAGAACCACCACAGGCTGTGTTTCTGTTCAGAATGAACTAAATAAATATTTAGATGCTCCTGCATTCTTCTAGAGTGAAACCTCCTCCGCCGCCTTGGCGGATCGCCTCCATCTGTCCCTGAATTTCTGCAGGAGTTTGAACGCCGGCTCCGTGTACTGCTTGTTGGCCAGACCGAGCACCAGCGGCACCACAGCCATGCTGCCGATGCCGATGCAGGACATCACGATGTGAGCGGTGGAGCTCCAGCTGCTGTCGCCGATGAGGAAAGCGACGCACACGTGCATGTAGATGAGGTACGGGACCCAGCACGCCAGAAAAGTCAGGGACACCGCCACGACACAACGGGTGTACCGCAAGTTCAGCCGGTGCTCCTGGTCCGAGGCCTGGCCGCCTCGATCCACGGCCCGGTGGAGGCGACAGATGTCCTTCATCTGGCCGCGGGTGATCCGCAGAACGTGGCCAGTCATGGCGGCGATGATGAGAATGGCGGGCAAAACAATCCCGTACACTTCCAGGTAGATGAAGGCGTCGGTGAACACGCGGCGGTAAGAGCAGCAGATGGTTCTGTTCACTGAGCAGTTGGAGAGGAGCGTCAGGTTCTGGCTGCTCTCACAGCAGTGGGTCCAATCTGGACCCGCCCAGTCGTTCCACCCGAAAGCAGGCAGAGACGCAAACAAAAGCGGGGGCGTCCACACCACCAGCAGCGCCAGAGGAAAGTGGCGGTGCATCCACAGGTTGCTGTAGTGCAGAGGGTCCACGATGCACACAAAGCGCTCGTAGTGGACCATGACCAGGTTGAACAGGAACGCCAAGAAGAGGAAGTTGGGGAAGACGTGGGCCAGCAGGCAGGAGCTGAAGCTCAGGTCCCGGTTCAGCCCCATCAGAGGGATGAACGGCAGCGCCACGCCCGTGAACATGTCGGCCACCAGCAGGCTGAGGAAGAAGTAGTTGGTGGTGTTGTGCAGCTGGCGGTTCCAGGCGATGCCCACGATGATGAGCAGGTTGGCCAGGATGATGGAGGTGGACAGCGGCACAGTGATGGTGTAGATGAGGTGCTCCTTCGAGAGCAGAGAGCGGGAACCGTTGGGGTCCATCGCAGCGGTCCTCAGGCCAGAAGCCAGTCCGAACGGTCACAGAGATCCTAGATAGAAGACAGAAACATTGGAGTGGAACAGTTTCACCCACACGGTCGGGTAATTCTTAAGGTCTGGCACCGGATTTACTCTGGTTCGTCTGCGTCTGCGTCTGTGTTGACACAAGAAGTGGAACGTTCATCAGTCAGAATGTTTACATCTGTCTGACGTACGCCCCTTTGCAACGCAACGCAACGCAACACAGAAATTGTCCAACAAAAATGCAGAGAAACTGGTTCAAAATAAAACATTAGTAAAATTTGTCAAGGAGACGTCCAGGTTACTGATACTCTGAATCACACCGTCATCCATTTCTGTCATGGACGTCAAAGTTTCATTTGGGAAGGACAACAACATCATGTATGACACAAAACATGCAAGGAAAGGGCAATGGTTACCAAAGCTTTGGGGCAAACTACTCAACATGGGGGTGGCCGGATAAACCACTCCTCCAGAAGCAGAGGGACGGACCAGAGATGCAACGATGTAAACCAAGTGATGGTCGTGAGATGGACTCCCCAGGCAACGCAATGGAGGAGCTCTGCAGACGGACCGGTGGAAATCCGGCTCACGTGTTGCTGAAGAGTTCTCTATGACCCTATGACCACAACAAGCTGAGCATGAGCGTTTTCTCCATGGGATCACAGAGCGGTCCATGACCTCGATGGTTTGTGTGGGTCACCAGGTTTGACCATCTTTTGCTCTTATCCACTGATTGGGACTCTAGTGCTTTAGATCTATGGACGGGTGATGCTGAAAGTACAGACGTGTAGGCTGGAATAGAAGGTCTCTGGAGGACTGATAGGCTCTAAATCTGACCTCAGCTTTTGCTAAATATCCACTCTTCAAAATGCAGCTGAAGAGTTGAGTCACCGTTAGAGAATTTCCTCATGTTCAGTCGTTTCTCTGTGATGTGAGGACGCTCATAAACATCGTTTCTCTCCGTCAGCCGGCAGCAGTTATTACATGAAGGTCTGGAGAGGTGGACTCGTTTATCATCAGGGATGCAGAGTTATGGCGTCCTGGGGTGTGTTTTCTGTCTCAGAGTGATGAATCCTCCACGTCTGGATACTCCAAACAGAAGCAGAACCTCCTGTCTGTGAGGCTGGAGCCTCTTCAGTGCTGTTTTGTGTTTTCGGCTCTGATTGATGGATCTGTAGGAGTGACCTGGACCGCTGAGTGTTGGAGCCCGGGTTCCTGGTCGCTCGCTGTCCTGCCTTCTGCTCTAACACCTCACATTTCAGGTTCATCAAGTCCTTTCTCAGGTCACCTGGTTTATCAAGTCTCCGTTAGTTTGTGGCGTTTCACTTCACGCCAAGCATCCTAATAATAAACATATTCATTGCTTTTTAGCAGCTTTTAAACAACAGTTTTGAGCGTTTTTGCGTGTAAATAAGGCCAACCCAACTTTATGGTGTCAAAGTCCTGTCCAGGTCCAGCTAATGGGATTTTTAGAGGGTCTTAAAATGGTGAATGAGCACAGAAAAAACATCTTTTTACGGCTTAGTTGAGCGCTTTCTGCCTGGAAATGCTGTGATGACGAGAAACAAAGAGGGTTCTGCTTTAGAAGCGGCTGAGAACCCTTTGGTGTGATTGGACAATCAGCAGCAGGCGTGGAAATAGGGCGCCTACCTCTGAGAGGTGAGTCCTCCAGCCGAGTCAGAAGAGCAGGACGCTCATCTCTGCGGGTCCATCCACGGCCAGGAGACGCCGGACCACCTCACAGCAGGAGCGGGAACGCCAGCAGGAGCCTCTCTGAGGTCCTGAGAGGGGGAAGTGAGCTCTGAGGGAGGAAGAGGAGGAGGAGGAGGAGGAAGAGGAGGAAGAGGAGGAGGCAGTCAAGCTTCAAGTGGCTTTTCCTCAGAGGGATTGATGGGAAAGAGGGCAGCGTCCACTTGGACGTTTCTGGACCACGTCAGAGATTTGACATCCTTTGGCTTTCATGAAACCATTCCAGGGTGAGATGATATTAACCCCCCACCCCCCACACAAAGCCCCCGTCTCAGGATATGACCCCTGCCATTCCTCACACTCACATCATCCGATCAGGAGTTCTGAAAATAGGAGGGAAAAAGCATCTTTCTCCTGTGAGTTTCTCCTAACACTCAAATGTCAGCCAGTAGGCCACACCCCCATGTGTACGAATGAAAATGTCAAATTTACCCATCAATCCACTTTTTTATGAACACGTACTCCTGTTCAGGGTCTCGGGGAGGCCGGAGACCAAAGGTGGGCTTCACCTGGACCATCGCCGGTCTGCGCCGTCATCCAAGGAAGGATCCAATCAACCGAAGGGGCGTGGTCTTTATGACCACTACACCACCCTCAGCTTCATAAATGTACTCCTTTGCATTGAAGTCAAAAGGATCGGATTAACGTGTGGAATGAGACACCTAGTGGTTGTTGAGGGAAAAGACACGATTCACCTTGTTTGTTAACTTGTCCTCAGGAAAGTGTGGACTGTTCCCAGTGGTTACTTAACGACCTGCGTCTGACTTTCTTTATTTCCTATTTTGAAAGGGCTTCAACCCGGAAGTCAACTTTTTTTTTTCTTTTCGTTTGGCTCTGCGGTAGACTGGCGACCTGTCCGGGGATAGGCTCCAGCAACCCTGTGACCCTAAAAAAGGACTAAGCAGGTTCAGAAACTGGCTGCATGTTTGTTGATGACGCTGTGCTGTTCTAAAGGTCTCATTTAGGCTGAAATCAGGACAGTTTAGTTCTGTTTTCAGGCCAAATATCACTAAATGACAGGAAAACAGAAAGAGATCAATTTACATAAAATACCTAAAGACTTAAAGAGTTTTAACTTGTATTTTCTTGGGTTTTTCTGCTTTAGAAACCTCCTATTTAATCAAATGTTGTGTTTTTGTGTGACTCTTGATGAAGGATGGGATCTAGGATAAGGAGGCCGAATGCTTGACTCCAACATGTGAAACCAGACGTCTCCCATTTAAACACAGCGTTGGGTGGAAAGCCAAACACAGAGGCCCCCCCCCCCCCCTCCGGGGGCTCAGAGTAAACGCTGGGACACATGAAGGATGGGGAGGCAGATAACGTCTGGAAGCAGACACTAGGCAGAGGCCCGGCTGGACGTGGAAGCATCCAGAAGGAGACGTTTCCAGGCGGCCGTGAGTCACTGATATCATCTGTTTCTGTGACAGAAATGTAACGCGATAAGATGAAGCAGACTGAGAGGACAGATCCTCCACTGAGAGGACAACCGCTGCACTGCGGTGCTCCTCAAACTCCATAAATGGAGGCAAACGGCGAGACTTTGGCGGCGGCGTGGAAAAGGACGGAAACGTCCTCAAAACAGTGAAAGTAAACGGCTAAATAAAGATAAAGAGTAGAATCTAGAAAACAGAACATAAAGTCATAATTAGAGAGCTTCAGACTAAATTCATTCAATTTATTTTCTGACCAAAACGTCTTTAACAGTTTAGCTCTGATCTTTAGACCAACAGAGGCGTTTTCTTCATCGCCATGGTGATGAAGTTTAGTTCTGTCTTTTTTATTTACATGAAAACTCAGTAAAATGTGTTTTTGGTGATTTGTAATTCCCTAAACGTGTTTATTTTATTGTTTTGTTCAGTCAGACTGAAGAATATCCGCTTTGAAAAGCTGCACTTGACTGCAGGAAACCGGCTTTTCCTTTTCGTCCTTTTCGAGACGCTAAAACGCTGTTTTTAGGAGATGAAACTCTTTCAGAGGCTGAGGAGCAGAAAGCACAGCAGGAATGTTTGTTTTTTCCTCCATAACCATAAATCCCTCATTTATTTCCTCTTCCTGCTTCCTGGCCACAGAGCGGGCCGTCCTCCTCGTCTTCTTCAGGCTTCATCCCAGCGGAGGCAAACAAAGACAGAAATAGATGAACAGCACTTTTAATCCAGATTGACTGTATTTACAGGAAAAAAAAATCAGATCAATGCAGAGAAAAGGAAGGAAGAAGAGATTTCTGATCACTTCACAATAAAAGCAAACGTGAACTAAAAAAAAACTGGATTATTTCATTTTAAAGACTCTTTAAGGAAAGGAAAATGAATCTTTTATCGTTTATTCCAACCCTGAGGAGGAGAAACGCTTCTCTCCAAACTAAACTTTTGTCCTTTTTTCTCGTCCTATCGGTCGGGTCTCTGCAGGCAGAACACTTTGGCCCGGTTGTCCCCTGACGCCGTGACGGCGAGCGACGCCTCCCTACGAGCAGCAGACACAAAACGGGACAGGTGTTCAGAGGAGAGTTTCAGGAGTCAGAACAACAGTGACGGTTCTGCAGGTGTGGGCGGGTCCAAACCCAAACGGGAGGAACTACTTTTCCTTCCGCCTGCAGAATTCCTCAGTGAAGCGGTGAAGTGATGTTCATGGAGGCGCCTGCTACACACCTGAGGAGGGCGGAGCCTCCAGAGCTCACCTGCAGGCTGTGGTGCTGCGTTCAGGCTCCAGGTGTGATGAAACGCCAGTTTCTTCCAACCTACCTTCATGGAAATGCGGCCTGCAGCTGCGTTTGCCCGTTCTGAGGCTTTTATTGTGAAGCAGCTTCGTCCTGCTCACAGGTGATGCAGACCCCCCCCTCCCCCAGCAGCAGGACCGGCTCACCTGTTCACGGTGAAGTCCAGGATCTCGGCGCCGTGGCCGCGGTACTCTGACAGCAGGCCGCCGGAGCGAGCGTCCCACAAACGCAGCGCCCCGTCCAAACTGCAGGTGGACACCACCGAGGAAGACTCCTCCCACTGCAGGTGGACGATGCCGGCCTGGGGGAGCACACAATCTTCATCATCATCATCATCATCTTCAGCCCCCCCCCAACATTAGGAACCACAAAAAACACTAACAATTAATCTACAAACATTTTCTTTAGTGTTAAATATAAAAATACTTATGACCGCCAAAATAAAAGCCTGAAGCTTTGCAGGAAACAAAGGATTTTAGGGATTTTCCTGCATAAATGTGACACTTTGTGTTGAAATGTTGGTTTTGCGTTTTAAACTTTTTCATTTCATTCATTCAGAACATTTCAGGAGAAACTGAAACACAAAGACGGACGTTTCCGTCCACAGGTGACCGGAGGCGGAGTTTTCTTCACCTGGTGGAGACACTTGTGCCTCAGGACGTGGGTGGAGAGGTCAAAGATCGCCAGAGTCCCGTCCAGAAACGCCACGGCGATGAGCGGGAGGCTGCAAAGACACCGGCGTCAAACCCTCAGCCCGCCGCGGCCGGCGCCGCCTGCACGGCTGCGTGTCCGAACTCACATGCTGCAGAAGCCCACCGCCTCCACAGAGTTGGTCTCCTCCTCGCCGGGATCCTGTGGCCTTGCCCCCCTCCACCGAGAACGTTCCCACCACCTTTAACACAAGCAGACGTCAGGAGCCGCCGCCCCCCATCCCGACGCCCCTGGGACACCGGGACACCCACCTTTCCTGTGCTGCTGCTGATGAGTTTGGCGGAGCCGTCCACGGACCCCGTCAGCAGCAGGAGCCGTCCTTGTTGCACGCCAGGCACGTCAGCGCCCCCTGGTGGCCGTCCTGACCTGTGGGAGGGGGGCAGAAACCCCCTTCAGCGCCTCCCTCGCCTCAAACCGTTTCAGGAGCAAAAGAAGCTGAAAACCTGATGGATGCAGCTGCAGCGCCGCTCAAAGCAACCATTCTGGAGGGTCCAAACTGCTGCGATCAGTCTGTAACTATGGTAGCAACAAACAAGCGGATGGAAAAATGTTCTCCAGACTGGTACTACTTGAGTGTTGGTGGCAAAAACAAGATTGAAACATTTTCTGTGAGTATTTCAGAAACTGATCTGGAAAAAATAATGAATTAAAAGTTTTAAATATGTTTTTATTTTGTCCTTAATTCCTTTTTTTGTGGATAATAACTGATAATCATCGTTTTACGACTGTACCAACCGCTTCCTTTTCTCTCATCTTCTCTTTAAAGTGTAAAAATAACAAAAAATAGAGTTTTTTATGATTTATAACAGAGATCAAACATGTAGAGACCAAATTAAAATGTATTAAACTATAAACGCCTAAACAAGCAGCTACAGCTCGAGACTCTGCATCATAACTCTGGTTATTTTTGTTAACCAAAGCTATGAATGTGGAGATAAACCATTTTAACGGTGGGGTATGCTGTCACTCCGACCACATCATAAACGGGCGACGACTGAGGGTCAACTAGAAAACCGTCAACCGTACCTTTGACCACGTGGATGGCGTTCCCGTGCTTCAGGTCCCACACGCGCACCGTCCCGTCCTCGTATCCCACCGACGCCCGCTTCCCTGCAGACACGACGGTCTGGACTGAACCGCGGTTCTCCTCCGTCTGACCCTGAGAACCCACCGCGTTGGTGGTGGTCTCTCACCGTCGGGGAGGATCCTGCCGCAGGTGGCCTGGCACGCCCGGGCTCTGGGAAGGTCTTGCAGTCTCCGCGGGACCTTCCGCATCCACCTGCGCTGCAAATCGTTTGGTTCCCGCCATCAGCACCGGGCGCCCGGGATGCCAGTCCAGCCACTGACGGGAATCCAGGCGGTGTGGTAGCAGTGCAACGTGTGACCCCCAGAACACGAGCTCACCTCCAGGTCTCCCACTTCAAACGACCACACCTCCTCCTTGGTCTCCACCCTCCACACTTTGATCAGGCCGCTCATGTCGCCCGACGCCACCAGGGAGGAGTCGTGGCTGAACATGGCGCACGTCACCGAGTCCTTATGACCTGGTGAGGAAAAACTGAAGCTGTCTGTGGTTCTTCAGGTTCTGCAGATACAGATCCCGAGTGGTAGTTCGGTCCTCAACTCACCGCTACACTCCAGCAGAACCTCCCCGTCGCTCACCCTCCACACATAGGCCTTGTCGTCCTCTCCTCCTGTCACCGCCAGGCTGTTGGTGACCCGGTCCAAACTCAGAACCCACAGAACCTGCAAGGAGAACCGGGAGAGGAGTTTAAGAAGGGAAGGAGAACTTCCATCAGGAGGTGGAGAGAACCTCCATCTACAGCTAAGGAGCCTCCATCAGGAAGAAGGAACCTCCATCAGCATGGAAGGTAGCCTCCATCCTAGGAGGAGGAGCCTCCATCAGGAGGAGGAGCCTCCATCAGGAGGAGGAGCCTCCATCAGGAGGAGGAGCCTCCATCAGGAGGAGGAGCCTCCATCAGGAGGAAGGAGCCTCCATCAGGAGGAGGAGCCTCCATCAGGAGGAGGAGCCTCCATCAGGATGGGGAGGAGGAGCCTCCACCAGGAGGAGGAGCCTCCATCAGGAGGCCTCACCGGGAGCCTCCATCAGGAGGAGGAGCCTCCATCAGGTCACCTGTGTGTTTGGAGAAGGTGAGCTCGCTGTCATCTTGTTCAGCTTCAGCCTCCATCTCGTCCTCCGTCTCCCAGCCTTCGTCGTCCTCAGTTCCGCTCCTCAATCCACACATTGTCCAGGGTCGTCAGCCAAATCCTCTGCTGAGAATGGGTTACTATGACGTCATCACAGACAAAAAACAAAACAACAATCGCTGCGCACGAGGAAGTCGCGACCACAGACCTGGTTCTGGTTCGGTGTCGTTGAGATCGATGACTTCGATGATTTCTTCATCTCCGTGGATCTCCACGGTGTTTCCTCTGCATGATCATCCATGTTTTTAGGAAAACTCCCCAACAAACCAACAGAAGCAACTAGCTTAGCTAACGTGACAGTCCTCTGAGCTCGAACGCCCGAATCGGAACAGACACATTGACCCAAACGAGTCTCTACAGACTAATCAAGTAAATGTACAACTTAAATGTCCGAAAAGCGGCATGTTTTCTTCACATGTTGATCGTCACGTTGACCCGCCGTCGCACAGTGATGACGCAGACGGAGATTTCTGGTGTTTTTTATTTATTTTTATTTTAGTTTATTAATGTTGTCACAGTTTTTAGTTATTAATTTATTTATTCTAACAAAGATACATTTATTTTTGACAGAATAAATGTTTTACAAATGTTCCCGTCAAAGTGGGCGGAGTCCATCGTTCTGATTGGCTGAAGGAATCACATTCTTACAGATAGTTGGTCCTTTTACTGGAGTAGGCGGGCACGTGGGAAACAAGACAAGTATATTTTTAAATATATTTTAAAAGGCGTCTGTAAAAATGTATATGTAGATTTTTGTAAATATTAACATAAAGATCAAACTAACGTCCACGTGTTACACGTAATGTGGGCGGTAAATGTACTGTTTACTTTATGTTAAATAAAAGTAGAACTTTTTCGAGTAGATTCAGTTTTTACGTTTTAATTTGAGTAAAAATAATATAAAAAACCAGCAATACAACTTTACACAAACAGACCATCTTCTACTCCGTTTTAAGTTAGAAGTGTGGACACAAACGTTAGATTTAAAAAAGAAAACGTTGTAATTTGTAAATGCTAATAAAGTTTACTCAAAAAAACGGAGCATTCAGCGACATTTACGCTTTAATCCACCAGAGGGCGCCTTTCCTTCAAAAAAATAAACAGCTGAATTTTTTCATTCCCACAGTAGTTTAACAGGATTTTTTCTTTTTTTTTTTAATTACATTTTAATTTTTGGTGAAATCATATTTGTGAACCATGGAAATGATTGAATAAAAACTCACAAAATTACTGAGTAAACATACAATTAATGTAAAATTACACTATTATTGTACCATAACAATTAACCAAGGTTCTTTTAGATTTTGTAATAGTTTTGTTCTTTTAAACATCCTAACTAGTTCTTTTTTCTTAATAAAGAGGAATACTGATTTTAATAAAGTATATGGACAAGTTATTTCAGAGTTTGAACAAAAAAAATCTTTAGTTGTTTTATTTTTTACTGATCTTCTAAGAAAATAAATGCATGAATGAAATACAAACTGAACTAAACATTTAAAAAAAACTGAATGTATAAAAAAATAAGCATTTTTTAACAATAATATAAAGGAAAACAAATTCACACGTTGTAAAAAAGCCCAGAAATGTTAGAACGATTTACCTCTTGGTACATTATTTAATTTACTTTTTTTAAACAGCATTCTTTAATACTTAGTAGTTATACTGAGCAGTACTTTAAAATATTAGCACAAGTAGAGTTAAATAAAACAACCAGCAACATAACTCAACCTATATGAATTGTATGTTACTATGTGTAGTTAGTAGAATAGGTATAACGTTTGTTACTCAAGAACAGTAAACTGGGTTAATAAGAAAGTGCTAATAAAGTTTATTTTTTTTAAAAAGGAGCATTTTGCAACATTTACGATGTAGTCCACAAGAGGGCGCCATCACCCCAGAAAAAGAGAAACAGCTGAAAATGCTTTTATTTTAGGTTCCCACAGGGATTTTCTGGGATTTTACTGTTTTCTTTTTCTTAAATCGCATTTTATTTTCGTTAAAACAAATGTTTTGATCTATTTGAATTATTGGAAAAAAATACTCACAACAACCAGACATTATGAGTTCAAATAAAACTACTGTTTTCTTTGTATTAGAGATGGGTTTTAAGGGTTTTTTCTTCCTTTTTTTAAGAATCTTATAATATTTCTTAGACAAAACTTCTTTCTTTTAAAAAGTTTCAAATCTTTGTTTTGTCATATCGGAAAATTTGAATTAATGAGAAACATTGACATTTTACATTTTAAAATGTAAATGCATGGACTGGTGTCGCCCACCCCTGATTTTTCCTTTTCTGCCTGTAATACCCGTACGAGCCACAGAGAGCAGCACCGCGGCCTGGCATTCAGATACTCTAAATGTGTTTTTGTGCAAAGATGCAGATTTTTCCTAAGAAGCATGGCGATCATCAGGCATCAGCAGATTTATTAGTCCCCTGATGGAAAACACCGTCGTTGTTTTTCTGCTTTGCTGCAGATGTTTTCACTGAGCAGAGCTCTGCTGACAGAAGTCTCTCACCTTTATTTAGGACATGAATGTGTGTGTGGGGGGGGGGGGTTATTTTTAATTGTCTCCATTAAAAGACACAGAAAATGTCTCCATAGTAAAACAAAAAGGTTTATGAGCTGAAAAACAAACAAAGTCTCATTAAATGTAGATGAAGATGAGGGAACCTCTGCTGTGAGGAGGTCATCGGATCTCCTCAGGTGAAGCCCCCTCCTCCTCCTCCTCCTCCTCAGAGGAGCGGCGCTCTCCTGATCCAGACGTCTGTTCTGGACTCTGGACGCAGGACTTGAGGCTGACGGCGTGCAGGGTTTACGGCCGGCGTGGGACGCTCCACTCTGTGGAAAAACACAGGCCCCTCCTGAGGCGGTGAGGCGTGGAAACATCGGCTCAGACCCTCCAGACCTGCAGATTCATGAAGGCTGAGCTCAGACCTGGAACGTCTGCACCGCAGCTCAGAGTCTGCATGCAGACGCTGCAGGTTGAAATCGTTTCAACAGTTTAAATATTTGGTTCCCGTGTTTTGGCGTTGGGGGTGGCGTCTTCATGAGGACACGCCCCCTTCAGACCAAAACTCAGCCAGCAGGACACCAGGCAAAGAAACCACGACACTTCCTCTTTCAACCCCTGAACATGAATAGAAAGCCTCAGTTTTTAGTCGTGGTAAACATGGATTCTGACTCCACCCACAAGATGATGTCGGGGGGGGGGGTCTGAAGTGTGACAGATCTTCTTAAAGGCAGCAGAAAACAGGTCACATATATGTAGTGAGTTTGACCTTTGACCTGCAGCGACTGCAGAACCAACGAAGCTCAGTTTTCCGGTCAGACCCTCCTCAGGTCCGCAGCGCCGCCTGCCGCTCAGAGGTGCGTCTGTCTGCCAGAACTGGGCGGGTCGGCGCTTTGTGAGGCGGCGAGCGTCGTCTCCGCTCATGTGGCCCGGCGCTCGCTGGGGCGACAGCTTCCTCCCCAAAACCACTAACAGCCACTTGTGTGCGCCGTGCAAGAGGTCTGGGCCGCAGCCCGTGTGATGTGTCTGCTGAGGTCGGGGCGGCCCCCGCCCGCCGCGGCCCCCGCCGCTCTGGCCTGTTGACTCTGCAGCCCAGGAACCAGGTGTATTTTGGGAACGCCATCACTCAAGATCTGCCCCCCTGACCAGAGCTCCCACAGAGGAGACGGCAGCAGGGCAAACCTGAACGAGCTGCTCCCCACTCTGACTTCACGGCTGTGGTGGAGCGTGCGCCCACACACACACACCGCTGTGTTCAATGCACAGTCTGTGAAGCAGAAGGAGGTGAAACAGGAGGAGGTAAAGGAGAAAGAGGAGGAGGTGAAACAGGAGGTGAAGTTGGATTTCTTTAGCCCAAAAGGCCCCCGATCCTCAGAGGAGCCTCCCAGACCCCCCCTTCCTTACATAACCGGAGCGCCACAGCACATCCACAAAGTAAAGCGTAATCCTCCGTTGCCATGGAGACGGCTGTCCCGACGCCCCCCCCCCAGACTCTGAAGTAATAGTGACCTCAATTAATAAATGTCAGAGCAGAAATAACTGAAGGAGGCAGAGAAGAAGAGACTGCTGCCCACGTGCCTCTGAGCAGAGCGCCGCTCCGTTTGACCGGAGAGAACGGAACCATCAGCTGGAGATGCTCACACACGCCCAGGTGACTTTTAGAGTAATCTATTACTTCCACTCTGTTACTTTGAAGGTACTTTCTGTGTTGAGGACTCAGGATTTCATGAACATTAAAAACAGACTGAAACTTTGGGCTCAGTGGTAAAGTAATAGAGTAATAGAGTACTTTTACTTTGAGATGATGCCGATACTTTTGTTGATCTAATCAGTAACTCAGAGGACGGAGTAAACGCTGAAACGTTGGCCTTGAAGACGAGTCGGAGGAGGAGGAAGATGAACCAACAGTCTGTGTGACGCTGCAGTTCAGGAAAGTGTGGAGAAATGCTTCAGCTGTCAGTGTCTGAACTCAGAAACGTGTTTGTGTTCCTGCAGACGCTGCACCTTCATCCTCAGTCATCCTCAGTCAGCTGATCTGCAGGAACCACAGAGGAAGACCATGAGAGGAACGGATGAAGAAACCAAACACTGTGGAGCAGATTCAACACTTCCTCTGTCTCCATTTGCTCTTCATTTATTCATCATATTTTATGCTGCGGATTCAAACCCTTCACCTCCCAGTCCCAGGGCAGACACTCTACCACTAGGTCACTATGAACACAAAGCTTGTTTTTGTTTCTTTTCTAGTGTTGCTGCTGTGATATTAATATCAGATTTATAGGAAAGAGAGAAGTTATTTTCATTTAAAACACTAAATATTATTGATGATCAATGGACTCATTCATTAAACCAAAGTGATCAGAAAAAATCATTTCAAGGTTTAATTGTTGTCAAAGTGTTCCAAACCCAAACCCTGTGTGGTTTTCTAGGACAAAGTTTCTGCAGAGCGGCAGGAGTTCATCACATGTTGGCGTTGGGGGGGGGGTCAGAGTAAGCCCGCCCCCTTCCCCATCATCCATGTGTTTACAGGCTAGCTTACCTCACACCCCCACCCTGACATTAGCGTTAGCAACATCCGTCCGGTTCTGATCCAGATTCTAGGAAAACAAAGACGTTCATGCATGGATGACCAGAAAGGGGCGGAGCTTGTGGCCCCGCCCACTGTCTTTTCTACATCATGCTTTTTTCAGGAGTTTGTTTTTTGTCTGTTCCTCCTCCTCAAGCTTTTGACTAACTTGACTTGTTTTTGTTTTCATCCATCACGATGAAAAAACCCCAACACTGTTTTCAGAGGACTCCATTGTTGGAGGTCTGAAGGTGATTGACAGGTGTCCCTCAAACTCACAGGTGAGACTTTTACAGATTTCAGACTCTGATTGGTTAAAAACGGTGTATTTGTTTATTTACGGTGATGTAAATGATTTAATTTGCCGTTCACAGAGCGGGGTACCGGGCGGCCCCCCCTCCGGTACCCCGCTCTGGGCCGCCCTGGCAGGAGCCTCCTGACCCCGCCTCTGCACGCAGGGGCGCTCCGAGTGACGCGGGGCTGGAACAAAAATCCAGTATGGCGGAATCTGTCAGGAGATGATTCTCTCTGCCGCCCCCCCTCCGCGTCCCGCGCTCACACCGACGAAGCTCGCGGAGCCCGACATGGCGCAGACATCGACCCGGCGCGCGGACTGGACGGCCGGCCCGCGGCAGGTGAGCACGCGCCGTCCGTGGATGTGGATCCGGCGGCGCCCCTCTGATGTCCACGCAGGGATGCGGCGCTCGCGCGGACCCGCCGGGATTCGCCGCAGCCGCGTCCGGCTGGAGTTTCGCGGCGGGTTCGGGGTTCGTCGGGGGTCTGGTTCGGGTTCGTTTCGGAGACGGAAGGCGCGGGGCTGTGGTTCCGTGCGGGCGGGAAGCGCGTGGGCAACAGGGAGGAAGAGACGGCGCTGTTTGTTATGCCGATTGTTGCCGAGCTATTTTTAGCGCGCGCGCCGCGGCCGAGCCTTCGGGCTGCTGCGCGGCGGCGCCGCCTCGACACTTTCCGGCCCGCTTCGCCCCCCCGGGGGGGACCGGGGGAACGGAACCGCGGGCCTGCGGGAGCGCGTTCGCGGGAAAGAGCTGCGGGATGGGCTGCGTGATTCTCCGCATGCGTCAGTCCCCCCCCTTTTTTGTGAATGGGGGCGCCCGCGCTGTGGCTTCAGAGAGCCCCCTCCCTACGAAGGAGTCCGCACTTTATGGGGGGGGGTAAACTTTTTTTTTCGGGGG